>JARHVA010002545.1:1242500-1457500 GCA_037957365.1 Torreya grandis
GACATAATCCCCCCACAATTATATAGTAAGAGAGTAGTGAAAATAATATTAGTGAAACCACCAATAAGTATGACTCCACTAGTTCAATAATCTATATAAGGTAAGATGATTTATTGTGGAATCTATTGATTATGTGATTAGCATCCACAACACTTATGTCTCATGTTAGAAGTGGTATCACATGAAAATAAATTAATGTAATACACGAATTTTGGATCATTTAATCACTACAATAAAAAGTTCCTTACTATATATTCACTCATGGATGTATAGGATACCAATCAAATAAGGATGACAATAATGCAAAAAATGCCTTTACCATAATTACCTATGAATAATGTTAGCATATAATAGCTTGGTCAACAATATCAAGCACCTCCTATAATTTAAAATTTTTAATCTCAAAATACCCCACCATAATATTATAATAAAAATAAAGGATTATATAGAGGAGCCAACCAAGATAGATATAAATAAGGATACCGTAGAAGGGGAAATTACCAAGGGGGAGAGGATATAGTCAGAACTATAAGCAATATTATAATTAGGAGAGACCTCCACCAATGTGTTATAAATGAGTAAAGGTTAGGAACATAAATATTAATTTTAATTAATAACCATAAATATAGTTTGTATTCTACCATGAAAGAAGAACACATGATCATTTTCATGTCCTAAAATAGTGCAATTCTATAAAAATGGTGGAACAAAAAATAAATAACTAGAAAAATCTTCCCCCAAGAAAGAGACTAAACATATAATAAAATGTAAAAAGCATAGGATATGAAAAGGTAGTTTAATAAGTTTCACCATAGAAAGGAAGAATAAAAAAGGTAGAATAAGAGGGAAGTTCAGCCCACAAAATAACAATGTCAGAATAAATTACACATCGTCAAGAAATCATAAGAGAACAAAAAGAGAGGTCATGGAATACGCCTCTCCATATTTTTAATAATGATTCACAACCAAAATTATTTGTAACCACCATAAGTGGGAGAAATACTACTAAAGGTAAATAATTAGCCACTAACTCTATTATAGAATCAAACACGTGAAAGGGGAAAAACTTGATATCTATGAACATGAATAAATTGTAGATAAAAAATATTAATAGAAAAACAAGATAAGGATCATCTTAATTTGAAATAATTAAATTAATATGAGCTCAAGGATATTAAAATAATAATGAAATTGATAAAGAAATAATACCTAATAACTAAACTCGCATAATTATGTAAATATTAGAATAAATAAGAGACAGAACATTGAGTGCAGAGTGGGGAAAAACTAAAATAAAAATACAATGAATGTATTTAGAACAAAACAAAAATGAAAAAATACTATCACTCTAATAAATTTTAAAATAAATGGTTAGGAAATACATAAAACACTCTTAGACCTTGGTGCAGATATAAATGTGTTACCATGAACCACATAGGATCTGCTAGGGAAATTATTTTTACATCTAGTAAAATATAACATTACCATGGATGATGGTACTCTACTCTCTCCAATTAAGCATTTATATAATGTTGAAGTTGATTTAATGGGAATAAAGAAGAGAATATACTTTGGAGTAATTTATTTGTATGATATTGGATTTCCAACATTGTTAAACATGGAATGGTTTATAGATTGCAATGGGTAATTAGGTTGTGAAGAATAAGAAATCACATTTGAAATAAAAGGCCTACTATTCCATTTCCTACTAGAGTTAGGTATGGAAATGGCATGATCATAAAAATTATGCCTGGAATATGAGGATAGTGAATTTGATGACCTCACTAGCATGTATACTCTAAATAAAATTATAAAAAAAAAATATGACCCCAAACCTAATGATGAGGAGAAACTAATAGTAGAATAAGAAGGAGGAGAGACACCCTCAGAGGATCAAATTTAAGCTTTTATGTATTTTGAGATAGAAACCAAAGTGGGGAAATTATGTTATGTAAGGAAAATGCCATAAAAAGGAAAAATCACCACTATACTAAAAATCCATTACCACAAAGAAGATCTCACTACATAGAATGAGATTTTTATAAAAAATTACCAAAATTTATGGGAATTAGAGTAGTAAATGATTAATTAAAAATTATAATGACAATATTTCTATAATAATAAATAAGGATGAAATCCATTAATCGCATACACACACACACACACACACTATTACTATCATAAGATGGTGGCATACCCATGAAGTAACCATCTGTAGTTTAAAAAAAATTTACTTACTATTCAAAATAAGGTTTTTAAAATTGGAGAGTTATTTACCAAAGATAGAGTTTATACAAGAAAAACCAACCCAATATTACATCTTGAAAAATGTGAAAAGTCATGGATGGCAAGAGGGGAAATTGATAAATGCTTGTGGGCACGATAATTTTATTAGATATTAAATTCATTTCCAAAAAAATTTACCTGCATTAGGAGATTTAAAAAGTATCAAGTAGATGGGTATACCAAAAAATTAATTTTTATAAAACTTTCAAATTTTGGGATCTAGATTATATAATCTATCGATCATTATGGAAAATAAAAACATTTTTATTTATGGAATCCTCTGTTGCTAAGTAACAATTATCCATATTAAAAACAAAATAAACAAGGCTAGGTCATATGGATGATTGGGATCAAAATGTCACAATTGTAAGATAAACTCCAAAGGCTACATAATCTTGTAATTATCTAATTAAACTTGTGTTGGGGGAGGATATTCAAATATATGATGTGGTTTCCATGGCTAATAAAACTTTGTTTGGAAAAATTTATGGCCGAAGAAGGGGGAAAGGACCCTTTAGGATTGGATTTTGAATAATTGGAAAATCATTCTCCACTACTCCCTGACATTATTTTAGTTAGTAATGGTATGGATTGGTTTCAATTTTTAGGAAGTGGATGATGTGGAAAGGATTTTAAAAAACTGTTGGAAATGGGATTGAATGCCAATATATCTCAAATGGTGGTCCTCCTTTTTTTATTCTAGAACTGAAAGAGTAGACTCAATGCATATCTATGTAAAATTGCATGGTCTCCCAGTTGATTTTTGGTCTTTGGATGTATTAAAATATATTGGGACCACACTTGGAAAATTCATGGACACTGATCTCAATATTATTAAATTCGATTTTATGTTAGTTGCTAATATTCTCATTGGTATAGATCTTTGTGAAGGATTGTTAAGTGAATTTCCCTTTAGAAAGGTAGTCATTTATGGGTTCAACAGCTTGATTATCAAGGGATACCTTTCAAATGTTTTAGATGCCATTAGCAGGGACATCTGGTGGTTAAATATAATTTTCCCTACAAAAATAATTATCACCAACAAAATGAGTTTGCTACACATGATAAACATGAGGCTCAAGAAGTGTCACAAGATACTAATAAGTAGGTGGATGATGAATAGGTATAGAAAAGAAAAGTACTAAATGAGTGTATTAACCATGAGTTACTTTCCAATACTCATTTGGGTGAAACTACAAAGGATGATGAACCTATTACTATAAATACACATGTCTCTTTGAAGGAAGGATTTGTAAACTCTACGTTAGGAAAGGCATTACAGTTTATGGTTTCCAATGATTGTTTGAATGCCAATACTAAGGTGGGATATTTTGAGGTGATGATCATAGCTAAAGATAGGTATATTTATAGCTTGGTCATGAATACTAGTAGAATGGTGGGAGACACTATATATGACTCACCCTCCAATCATATGGATGATTTTCAAAAAAACCCTACAGATTTACCAATAGTAATCAAAGGGAAGAATTTGCTTAATAATTTATATTCTAGTAATAAGGAACAGATGGTAAAAGGTCATTATAACTTAAGGAAAGGAGTATCTAAAATGGATTTTGGATTGAAAATTGTTAAGGGACTTGGTTCAAATCTAAAATGAGGTAATAATCAAAAGGAGAGAGGAAGAAAGTCTCACATTTTTGTTTCAAAAGAGAAGGCTACCATAGAATTAGTTGAAGGGAAATAATCTCACATTAAAGGGGTTATTAGAGCACATTCAACCCCCAAAAAAGTTTCAAAATGATTTGCATTTATCTTAATATCATAAGGATAGGACATCCCTCCAAAAAATTACTCTAAAAATATTGATCCAAGTTCACAATCCTAATATCTTATTATAGCATGAGACTATGTGTGAAGGGAGAAAGCTTTGTACAAAACTATAAAATACTTTAGGTGGTTGGGATTTCATCTTCCTATATGTTATTGGTTGATCAGGGGGACTAATCACTAGGTGGAAATCTAGGGATTGTTTTTGTACCAAGTCTTTGGCTTTCAAGTCTAGCTTAGGTATTGAGCTATTTCATAGAAAGATTAGTAAAGGGATAACTATTTTGAACATCTATGGTCCTTACATTGAGAGAATCAGGTACTGGGATTTTTTTTTTGTTATGGATATGTTAAGATAGAATAGGGTTATTTTAGGTGGCGATTTAAATCTTACTTTAGGTAGATCTAAAGTTTGGGGACTTCATACTCAAGATGATCCATTATCTACTTTATTTATTCAAATATTTGAAGATCTTGGGTTAATTGACATCAATCCTATTAAAATATGCCCTACGTGGAGGAACAAGAGGGTTGATGATGATATGATTACTAAGTGATTGGTTAAATTTCTTATTTCTAAAAACTTCTCCTTCAATCAGATATGAATTAGACAATGGGTTGGAATTAGAGGTGATTCTGATCACTTTCCAATTTTTTTGGAGTTGAGTTTAGGGGAGGAAAAACAACCTATTACTTTCAAACTTAAACTTGAATGGTTTAAAGATGCAGATTTTGTTTCTAGTATTAAAGACACTTGGATTCCATTTCAAGAGGATTCAAACTTATCTGTAACAATTCAATTTGAAATAAACTTGAAGCTAATTAAAAAATTGTCTTCTTATTGGGATGCTAAGAAAACAATAAAGGGGGATCAGGAGTTAAGGGAGGTTGAAATCTTATTATAATAGTGGAGTCAAAAAAATTTGTCAAGTTTTCAATATCAAGAGGAAAATGTTGAGGTCCTTCATTTGGAAAAAATGAAAATTATTTTGTTAGATGCCAAATACACTAAGTGGAGGTTAAAAAGTGGAGCTATTTGGTTAGCTTGTGGGGATGAAAATATGAGTTTTTTCCATTAATTTTTGAATCATCAGGAAAAAGTCAACTCTATTTGGTAGTTGACTAATAAATAGCATATTGAGGTAACAAATTTTCTAGATATTGGAAATTTAGGAAAGGATTATTTTGGATAAATCTATAAAGAGGAAATTAGCAAGACAATTTTTGAGGTGATCAAAATGACTACTTTCTTTCCCAGTTTTATGAATGAAGGGGATAATGAAAGTCTTATGGCTGAATTTATGAGGAACTATAGGAGGTTCTTCATAGTTTTTAGAAGGATAAAAGTCCTAGGCTTGATGGGCTACCAATTGAGTTTTTATTAGTTTTTATGAGATTATCAAATGAGATTATCTTAAAGTTATTGAGAAATATAGATGTCAGGGAAGAATGCTAACTACTTTTAATTCTATTTTCATTACTTTGATACCTAGATTGGCTAATCCCATAACTTTTGAGGAGTATAGACCTATCTCTTTGTGTAATTGTATTTAAAAAATTATTATGAATATTATTTATAAAAGGATGAAGTCACTTTTGTATGACACCATATCTTAGGAAAATTTTGGTTTTTTATCTGGTCATCAGATACATGAAGTAGTTGGGGTAGATCAAGAGGCTTTACATTTGATTAAATCTAACCAACTTCCTACTATGGTTGTTAAAATTGATCTCTCAAAGACATATGATAGAGTTACTTGGTTTTATCTTTAGCTTATGATGTTGTATCTCATTTTTTGTTTATAATTTGTCAACTAGGTGATGAATTACTTAACTACTATTTCATTCTCCATACTAATCAATGGGGATAATACAAATTTCTTCAGACCTAGTAAAGGACTGAGTTAAGGTTATCTTATGTCTCTATTACTCTTTCTTCTTATGGTATAATATTTGAGTAGGGCTATTATTATATATAAAAATACTACTAGTTTCAAGGGCATTAGGATAGGGGAATTTTTATTTTTGACTCACTTATTATTTTTTGATGATTTGTTATTACTCTATGATGGAATGAAAAGGGACACATGCAAGTTAAAGGAAATTATGGATCTATATTACTTGGGTACTAGAATGAATATTAACACTGATAAATCTACTATATCTTTTTGTAATATTAATGAGTTGGATAAGGGGTTTTTATCACAAATTTTTTCATTTCAAAAGGTTTATGTTTAAAGTGGTCTTAAGTATATTGGGATTTTTTATTAAACCTAATTATTATGTTCAAAAGTATTGGCATTAGCTTATTTTCAAATTTGAGAAATGGTTATCTATATGGTTATTTAGGTGGATCTCTAGGGGTGGAAGACTCACATTTGTCAAAACTATCTTGGAATCTATTATAGTGTACTAGATGTCTCTAGATTTTATTCCTAAAAGGATTTTGGATAATCTCAGATAAATTAGTTTTAGGTTATTATCATCAGGTAGTAAGGACAAGAAGGGCATACCCCTTGTGAAATGGTAAAGGATTAATTTACCTAAGGAAGATAGGGGTGGGGTCTAAAAAAGTCACACATGTTTGCCAGTGTTTTGGCAATAAAAAATGTCTAGAGGCTCATTTTTAGAAGTGGGATATGGAGTGAGGTTATCTTACAAAAATATATCAAACCTGTTACTTTAATTGATTAGATCTATAATTTGGAAAAAAACCATAGGCATGGTTCTATTATTTGGAAGGCTATGGTCTCTACTCTTCAAATTATAGGTAGGTGGTTAGTATTAAAAGTGGGTGATAGAGGGCAAATCAAAGTGGGGGAAGACCCTTAGGTTAGATGTGATGAGACTTATAAACTTCCAAATATACTTATTGAATAACTTAGAGGTAATGGTATTTTCTACCTATCTCAAGTAGATAATACAAATCTCACATTTATGTGGTGTCAAGAATGGAAATTAGTAGAGATGCTAGGTCTGAAAGATGCTAAGAAAGAGGGTTGGGTTGACTATATTAGAAATCTATAAATATGTCATGTCAGATTAAAAAATTGAATTGATGAGCTTATTTGGCTAAAGAACCAAACTAATGGTATATACACACCAAAGTTTAGTTGTAAATCTATTTGTAATGGTGATCAGTTGAATGTTTAGGTTTGGTGGTGGAAAATATTATGGAAGCTGAGATGCCCTCTAAAACAACATATTTTCTTATGGCTGGTTCTTAATAATAAGATACTAACTTGGGAAAATTTACAAAAGAGATGATGACTTGGTCTAAATATATGCCCTTTATGTAAGGTGTGTGACGAAAATGTGAATAATTTATTTCTCACATGTGATTACATTGGTCAAGTTTGGAGGGATATTAGGGTTTTTACTAGTAAGCATATTATATGGCATGGTGATAATATAGATGAATCTCTCTTTAGCTAGATCAAGAATCCTAATTGTAAGCATATCAAAGATTTACTTGTCCTTGTTCTTTGGGGAGTTTGGATATCCAAAAATTCCTAGATTTTTAATGATAAGACCATATCACCTTGCTAGTCATCTTATAAAAGTTTTAACATCATTAAAAATTTTACCCAGCTGAAGAGAGACAAAGCTACTAGAAAAATTGTTGAAGAGGTCATTGATAAAATAGGGGTTTGGCTTTATTTTGATAAGGTGTCTCAAGGTACACCTTGGATATATGGTGCTTATGGTATAATATTCCTTAAATATGAACACTTAGTGAAGTTTAGAGTAGGATTGGGGAGTGGTACAAATAATTATGTTGAACTTATAGCTCTAAAATTATCTTTGATGATTGTTTTTGAGAGGGGTGTTACCCATTTAAAGGTGTTCATTGAATCCTAATTTGTGATAAATTGTGTGAATGGCATGTTTTATATGGATAATATTCAATTCCAACCTATTTTAGAAGAGATTAACTCCTTAAAATCTCTTTTTACAAATGTGACCTTTCAACATATCTATAGAGAGACAAACATGATTGTTAATGAATTATCTAAAGGGGGTATTCAGTTAATACCTAGATGAATGTTATTATCATAACTTCATGATGGTCACATGGGTGACTATGAACACACACCTTTATACTAAATTTTTGCTTGCTCTGATCATTCATTTTTATGTTTTTTACTATTTTTTTATTACTTATATTATTGTGTTTTTTCCCATACAATGTGGATGTTATTTAACCATAGTGGTTTGTATGGACTCAATTGAACTATTGTTTTTATACTTTCCTTATTTGGATATTTTTTTAGAAATATTTTATTAGAATTTTAAAAATGTAATTTCATTTTATTAATGAATTATGATATATTTTTCTCTATTAAAAAACTTCAGAAGACAACAGAAAGGAAAACAAACACAAAATAACTTGAATAGATGGCATATTATAGAAAATTTACAAAACAAGAAGAGGATGAGGAAGAAAAACCAAAAAATATAAAAATAGACATTTAGAAAGGAGAAAAACAACTCATTTACACCATAGAAGATAAAACATAGTAAGTCTACCAACCTATTAAAACTAGATAAGATAATATAGCCAAAAAAGGAAATTCAAAGATGGCAAAAGTAGGTAACTAATAGGTAGAAGAAGAGGTGGAGAAGATACTAGAGTTACTAGGGGAATTTAAGGATTTATTTCCAAGAATGTTCACTAAGATAAAAGGAATAAAGGATGATAAGGGTACTATGAATATCCAATTGAAATGGGATATTAAACCATTATATAAATAACTATACAAACTAAATCCTAATGTTAAGGCAAAAGTTAAAATTGAACATGATAAAATTCTAGTTTGTAGAATCATAACCCCTATGGAAGATACTAAGTGGATATGTCTCAAGGTGATATATAATAAGAAAATGTGTGAGATATGAATTTTCAATGGTTAAAAATAATTGAATAAGTCATGTCTACATGATCCCTTCCCAACACCATTCACTGAATAAATACTAGTGTGTTGGAGGAAGAAAAATCTACTCTTTCACTAATAGATTATCATGATACTATAAAGTCAAAATATCACTAGAGGATAGAAAAAAATACATTTAATATACAAGGGGTATCCTTTATGTATACAATGATGCCCTTTAGAATGAAGAATATGTTACTTGTGTTTAGCTGCATAATGGTGAATGTGTTTAGGTATTTCATACATGAGTTCTTGGAAGTGTATCTATATGATTTGATGGTATTGGTTTAATAAAATACCATGTAATTCACTATGGATGTTTTTTCAAATATGTAGACAATTGAACATTTATCTAAATCTCAAAAAATGCATTTTTGCTACACCATTTGGCACTTTATTGGGACACATGATATTTAAATAAGGGTTGATGGTATATCCACTTTAAAATGACATAATCATAAACCTACCACTACCCAAAACATATAAGGAGTTTTGAAATATCCTAGGGTATATTACATATTACCACAAATTCATAAGAAAATATGCAATTATAAGTTCACCCATAGAATAATTATTAAATAAATAGCATAATCAACTATTATATTAATCAAGACAATGTCAACAGTCATTTGATACATTGAATAATATTATTTAATATACCCCAATTTTGGTTTTTATATATTGTAAAATCCCATTTTACGTACATGTGGGTGCCTCATGAATTATAATAGGAGAAGTACTAGAATAACCCCAGGAAAATATAGATCATTCAATTTCATATTCTAGTAAACATTTGGCAAGCGTAGAAAGAAATTACTCCACCATGGAAAGGGAAACACTCACTATGACTTAAAAAATGTATAAATTCAAGAATTACTTATTACTAACTCCTTTCATATTTTGTACAAATCATGATCCATTTTAGTACTTAATAAATAGACCAATAATGTAAGGAAGAATCTTTTGTTGGCTTATGTTATTTCAATAAATTGATTTTAAAATTTTGGTGAACCCAAACAATGGAATTTAATACTTATCAATAATAACTACTTGTCTTACATTTTACTAATTGTTAAAGCATCTACATATGTTCCATTGATTATAGCCTGCATGCCTATGTTTGCCCATTATGACATTTACATATATCATAGTTTATTGTATGCTAATATTTAAATATGTCATTTCTTACTTTATGGACATTTGAATAAGTCATGACACTATAATTTTGTTGAATTTTAACATGTCCCTTGTTGACGTCTCCTTGGAACATTGTCTTTTACTTTGCTTTTGAGTTCTCTTGTGTGTGTTATTACTTTTTTAGCTTGTACTATTACTATCTAGACCTTTCCATTATTCATATCATGAATATTAGGACTTAGTGTAATGACATAATATGTACCTCATATTTATATGTTTTAAGTGTTCCACTTAATCCCTTTTTTAATGGCTCAATTTCATTTAGATTTAGACCTCTATTATGTCTCTTTTTTCTTGTTTATGCATCCTTACCTTGAAGATCTTAACAATTTGTAACAAAAATAATGTTCCTTTATATTGGTCTTAGAATACCAATGAAATTAACATTTTATCATACCTATTAATGTATAATATTTAGAAATACTTTTAAAATAAAACCCTTACTTGACTCCCTTTAATAATTACTCTTGACTACTATCTAGCGTTAAAACCTTGTTCAAAGAGATCTACAACTTTGCTCAGATTTGTGACCTGCTAGTAAGTTATTGGACTTCAATTCACCTTAAATTTATTTTAATTATCCTCTTGTATTTTTTAACCTAATCCAACACTATCCAAATAACCTTTATGATGTATTCTTAACAAAACTCTCTTAACTCTATTTACATAAGATATTTAGGTCTTCGTCATGATCAAGAGACTAAAATAAGTTACAATCAAATGTTTAAATCTGTTTTATACTTATTATAATAATATTTAATAATATAAACATGTAATTTATAAAATTTTAAGACTTTATGACTCCTATCATTTTGAAACACTTCAAACACAGTCTGGTTATAGGCCTTTTTACTATTATGTATGTATACAATCATGTATAAATTAATTCACAAGGCCTTTTGATGACTAAAATCTCATGGAATGTATTATAATACTTTTCTCTATTATAATTATTTTATATAAGTTTTAAATTAATTTGAAATAAAATCCATGTGTTCATTTTAGAGATAAAAGACCTTTTTTCTCACTCTTACCATGTTCTAAGGTTTACACAGTCTCCCAGGGACCCAAAAGCTGCTTATTGATTATTCATAGAGTCTAGAATATTTTATCGTATAGAAAACCATAAAGGAACCTAAATAAATCATATTACCCTTATAATATTATAATTAAACTCATGAAACCATTTTTGTTAGGGATCAACCAACAATGTTGATTACAATATGAAAGCAATAAAACACGGAATTAACCAGAATGATAAGTAACTAGAATCAAATAATAGCAAAGAACAAGAGATACAAGAAACCACCCTGAAAAAATGTATTAAACTCTTTATAGAAGGAATACAACTAAAAAAACTTATTTTCTTCCACACCTCTCTTAGATGTACAGATCTCTCTCTAGATCTCTTTCCCTCAAGAGCTCTCTCTCTCAATTACAATCAACTCCAACAACCTGGAATGATACACATATACAATTCTATACTATTCAACATTACACACACTAAGCTAAGAAGAATTATCCCTATTATATAATAATTAGGAAACATGAGCATACAACTATAGCCATTAGATGCACCTCCTAATCAAGGGCTCTAAACAGTCTTACTAATAATAGAGATGTAGACTTAAGACTATCACTTAATCCTAACATGCAAACATTCTGTTCTGTCCATGGAAATAGCATTCTAGACACATAGGTAACTGACATCAGTTCTTGCCTATTTGCCTGTGACCAATGTCAACCAATCCATGACCGACACTGGCATCTCCTGGTCTGCTCCTAACCGACGTCAGTCACTCCTGACTGATGCTGGTGACTGTGTAAGCCTACAACTTTGTAATCTACTCACTTGGTGAAGCTTTTAGCTCCACACCTTAACAATCTCCCACTTGGAGATAAACAACTGCACTAGTACTTGTACAGCAACATCTTCTACCTCCTCCATCTTCAACTCAATCATGAAGACCAACATAAGTTGAATGAAAATTCAACTTCTCCTTTGTTACTAGCTTGGTTAACATATTAGCAAGGTTCTTATCTATATGGATCTTCTCCAGCTTCAACTCACCATCCACCAATACATGTCTAATGAAGTGGTACCTAAGCTATATATGCTTTGTTCTTGATTGAAAGGCTAAATTCTTAGCCAAATGAATTGCACTCTGACTATCACTATATAATTTTCAACTCTCTTGCTCCTTTCCAAGCTCTTCCATGAATCGTGTCATACATATCATCTCTTTGCTAGCATCTATGACTGTAATATATTATGATTTTGTAGTTAACAAGGAAACAACCTTCTGCAACTTTGATATCCAGCTAACCACCATTCCACCAACAATGAAAACATATCCTGTGGTGCTTCTCCTGCCATCCAAATCACCTACCATACCTGAATCTACATAACCATGTAGAGAAGTATCTGAACATCCATAGCACAAATGCCTATTGTTGGTTCCTCTTAGATATCTAAGGATCCACTAAACTGCTTTCTAGTACTCCTTCCCTAGATTGGCCATATACTTACTTATAACTCCCACTGCTTGGGAAATATCAGGTCTAGTACATACCATTACATACATTAAACTCCCTAATGTAGAAGAATATTGAACTCTACTCATGTACTCTACCTCATCATGTGAATTAGGACACTGTTCTTTACTCAATTTAAAATGTCTAGCCAAAGGTGTGCTTACCAGTTTTGCATCCTGCATATTAAACCATTTCAACACCTTGTTCACATAATCCTCTTGAGACAAAATCAACCTGTGATTTTTCCTGTCTCTCTTAATACTCATGCCAAGGATTTTCTTTGCTGCTCCCAAATCCTTCATGGCAAATGTGTGAGCTAATTTCACCTTAAGCTCAGGGATATCCTGCATGTGTGATCCTGCAACCAGCATATCATCTACATACAACAATAGAATAATATATCTACCATTATCCAATCTCTTAAAATACACACAATGGTCAGATTGACACCTACTATAGCCATGCTCAGTCATAAACCTGTCAAATCTCAAATACCATTGTCTAGGAGCTTGCTTGAGGCCATACAAGCTTTTCTTCAATCTGCACACTAACTTCTCCTTACCTTTGACCTCAAATCCTTCCAGCTAATCCATATATATTTCTTCATCCAAATCTCTATGAAGAAATGTTGTCTTAACATCAAGCTACTCAAGATGTAAATCCTCAATAGTAACTAAAGACAATACAGTTCGTATAGAAGTCATTTTAACAAGAGGAGAAAAAATCTCACCAAAGTCAATACCTAGTTTCTATGTATATCCTTTCACTACCAACCTGGCTTTATATCTCATATGTCCATTCTCACCTTATTTCAATCTATAGGTCCATCTGTTCTTCAGTGTCTTCTTTCCTACTAGCAACTCAACCAAATCCCATGTTTGGTTCTCTTTCAAGGACTCCATTTCCTAAACCATGTCATGCTCCCATTGATTCTTGGATTCTACCTGTATTGCTTCATCAAAACTCTCTAGTTCTCCACCATCAATAAGCAATAAATAGAATAATGAAGGGGAATATCGAATTAGAGGTTTACTTACCCTTTTTGACCTCCTGATGGGTGTCTGAGACTCATTCACAACATGCTATCCACCTAAATTCTCTGATAGTGACCGACCTCTGTCACTTCTAGGCCTGTAACTGGTCAACATTGATTCTCCATGACCGATGTCAGTTCCTACCTGGCTGACATCGATCACTATATGACCGACATCTGTTTTTATTTTGCCAACATCGATTCCTATCTGGCTGATGTTGGTCTCTGTGTTTTCTTGTCTATGATTATATTTTCTCATGAGCTCATTTTGGACCATCACCTCATCCAATTCTCCATTGCTCTTCCCAGATTGATTCAGCTGATCACTATACATCACTATTTCATTAAAAACAACATCATGGATACTAATTATTTTGTTAGTTCCTAGATTCCAAAACCTGAATCCAAAATCATCAGAGCCATAGCCAATAAATGTGCACCTCATAGACTTATCATCTATCTTCTTTCTATTTTCCTTATCAACGTGCATAAAGGCTTCACAACCAAAAACTTTAAGAAATGAGAAATCTACCTTTTTACCTATCCATGCCTCTTCTAGAATTCCACCATCTAGAGCTGTAGAGGGTCCTCTATTAATTAGGTATACTGCAGTATCAACAGCTTCTGCCCAAAACTCTAAGGGCAAACCAACATGCAATCTTATACATCTTGCATGCTCCATTACTATTCTATTCATCCTTTTAGCAACTCCATTTTGCTGAGGTGTCCTTGGAACCATCCTTTTCCTATAGATTCCATGCATATAACAATACCAGTTGAACTTGTAGCTGTAAAACTCACCACCATTGTCAGATCTCAGGCACTTCAATCTTCTGCCTGTTTCATTCTCAACCCTAGCTTTCTAAATCTTAAAAGCCTCAAATACATCAGATTTCTTCTTAATACAATAGACCCATACCTTTCTTGTAGCATCATCTATGAATGAAACATAGTACTGTGATCCTCCAATAGAAGTAACCTGAGCTGGTCCCCACACGTCTGTGTGAACAAGCTACAATTTGTGCTTTTTCTTTGTTGATCCAGTCTTGAGAAAACTCACTCTCTTCTATTTCCCAAAAACACAATGCTCACAAAAATCCATATCTATGCTTTTCAAATCTAAAAGCTTACCTTTTGACTTAAGAATGGACATTCCCTTCTCACTCATGTGGCCGAGCCTAGAGTGCCACAATTTTGCATCCACATTTGAAGTAGATAATACAGAAGGAGAAATATTACTAACGCAATTACATAAATAGAGAGTACCTACTCTCTTACCTCTAGCCAATACAAGTGCACCCTTGGTCACCTTCCAAGATTCAGCTGTGAGAGTTACTGTATAACCCTCATCCCCTAACTTTCTTGTAGAAATCAAATTCTTCTTCAATCTGGGAACATGCATGACATCTCTCAACACCCATGTGTTGCCATTCTACATTTTTAGCTGCACTTTTCCTTTGCTAACAATTTTACAAGGCTCATCATCCCCTAAATACACTATTCCAAAATCTCCATGGACATAGTCACTAAAATATTCTCTATTTGGGGTTGCATGGAAAGATGCACCAGAATATAAAACCCAAGATTCTATATTATTATGAAAAGAGAATATTAAAGCATCTTGTGCAATACCTACAACCTTTACTTCTTCTTTTCCTTCATGCTAATTGTCCTCCTTAGGCTTTGACCAACAATCTTTGCTTATATGCCCAATCTTTCCACAATTCTAGCATTGTGGCTTCTTGCCATTTCTGGATTTGGATCTACCTCTCACATTTGACTTAGACCTTGATCTCCCTTTCTTGCTCTTCTCTTTTTGCCTTCCCTGCTCTCAAAACTTAAAGTGTTCCCTGATGTTTCCTCTGTGCTTTTCTTTTGAATTTCTTCATTCAAGATTACACTAACAACATCCTCTACTTTTAGAATATTTGAAGCAGATGCAGTATTACTAACTGCCATTACCAAATTATGCCAACTTTCAGGCAAAGAACATAATATTAAAAGAGCTTTAATTTCATCATCAAACACTATTTTTACTGAATTTAATTGATTTACAATTCCATGGAAATCATTTAGATGATTAGATACAGATCCACCTTCCTGCATTTGCAAATTAAATAACTGCTTCATAAGATATACCTTATTTAAAGCTGAGGGTTTTTCATACAAATTTGCTAAAGTAGTCATTAACTCTATCATTGACTTTGCCTATGATAGATTAGATATCACAGTAGATGCCAAACTCAATCTTATAGACCTCAGAGCCTTTCTATCAAGAACTTCCCATTCTTCAACATCCATGTCTGTGGGCTTCTTTGCAATCACACCTAATGGTAAGTATAGATATTTTTGATACAGATAATCCTCTATCTACATTCTCCAATGTTGATAATTCTTGCCATTAAACTTCTCCATTCTCAGTTTACTTTCTTCTGCCATTGTTTCTCCCACTCAAATAGAAATCCTTACAAAAACCCCTGTGATTAAATTTGTAATCAATACACACTAACCAGATTTAAAACACCTGTTAGTCAACCTGAGCTCTGATACCACTTGTTGGTGATCAACCAACAATTTTGATTACAATATGAAATTAATAAAACATGGAATTAACCAGAATGATAAGTAACTAGAATCAGATAATAGCAAAAAACAAGAGATACAAGAAACCACCCTGAAAACTTGTATTAAACTCTTTACAGAAGGAATACAATTGAAGAAACTTCTTTTCTTCCACACCTCTCTCAGATGTACAAATCTCTCTCTAGATCTCTTTCCCTCAAGAGCTCTCTCTCAATTACAATCAACTCCAACAACCTAGAATGATACACATATACAATTCTATACTATTCAACATTATACACACTAAGCTAAGAAGAATTATCCCTATTATATAATAATTAGGAAACATGAGCATACAACTACAACTATTAGATGTACCTCCTAATCAAGGGCTCTAAATAGTCTTACTAATAATAGAGATGTGGACTTAAGACTATCACTTAATCCTAACATGTAAACATTCTGTTCTGTCCATAGAAATAGCATTTTGGACACACAGATAACCGACATCGGTTCCTGCTTGTTTGCCTGTGACCGACGTCGGTTGATCCATGACCGATGTTGGCATCTCCTAGTCTACTCCTGATTGATGTCAGTTTCTCCTGACCGATGCTGGTGACTGTGTAAACCTACAACTTTGCAATTTGCTCACTTGGTGAAGCTTTTAGCTCCACACCTTAACAATTTTCTTGTTCAACAAAGTGAGTGTATGTATAAAAAAAGATTTTTAGAGTTTCAGACCTTACAATATTGAATTCAATATAAAATCTACTTAAATTAAATATAATAATAAATATACATTTTAAATAAATATGAATAAAGTGATATAAGCCACAAAAACTTCTTTAATCATATTTAAATTACACTTATTCATGTTCAAACCTATGAGAACTCTAATGATAGATCTTCAACAACACTACAGTCATGAAGTTTTTTAACCTTTGTGCTTCCTCCAACCTTATGATCCATTTTAATTACTTAAGTTTTAAGGAAATAAAGTTTTTCAAGGTTTAAAAAAGTTATAACTTGATATATTTACCTTAGAATCATCTCAACAACCTTGTTCTTAACTTAGAAAAAGACTTAATTTTCCTTGATCCTACATTACATCTTGCTTTATTTAAAATTTTAGATGAACCTTGATTGAGATAAAAGCTAAGGGATTCCTAGACACGTTATAATACCCATATTAAACTAATAATATCTCATATATTATGACAATTATCCATATATATTTATAAAGATAACATTGGAAACTTCAAATTTAAACTTTCAAACATAAAACTTATACAAGACCTCAAACTGACTTAAATTGAACTATATGACTTAGAAAAGGTCTTATTATTATGTTACAAGACATTTCAATAATATCAAGGCTCTATAATAACCTATCCAAGTATAAATTACATACTAATAGTGATGCACCTACATCATTATATCTACCTAGGCATGTTACTCCTATATGTTACATGATACATTCATAGAATATAAAGTTATTTTATCCTTTTGAGGTAAGGTGACTAATAGTTTATAATTTATATCACCTCAAAAGTGGCACATATCGTTAAGGGCATGTCATAGAGGAATTTATTTCACACCTTCATAATTTTATATTTTAGTAGGGGCATGCCAAAAAGGCATGGCTTCCACATTTATTCAGTACTCAAATTTTCAAATTATAATGGGGGCATGTTATGGAAACATGTTATCCACACATATACTAGTTATCAATTTCATATTTATGTGGGGGCATGTCATGGTAACATGTCTTTCACACTTTCAAAATTTATAAATTGGACAAAATTACATAGTTATATGATTTAGATATATACATGGAAGAATTCTATACATTGGTACCATTGTTATTAACATATTTAAATTTGAGACATATATGAGGTCCATATTCTTTGAAAAGGTGTACCTTAAATTATAAAATCAAATCATATTTCACATTTCAAATACTTCTATGGATTTTATCCTACACTAAGATGGACTTTTATGGACTATTTTTGATCCAATATACTATAGTAGTTGGTTCACTTTTACCAAGGTTGAGGTGATTACATAACTAAATATTACCAAGATATAATATGGAGTGATAAAATCATCAACCTATACCATATTTATAGTTTGAGCTAACTTGTATCACTCACACTCACTAGGTTATAAGTATGATTGGGTTACACGGTTGAGCTAATATCAATTATCAGGTGACAACTCATGTTTTTCTCTAGGGTTGTGGGTAAGTTTCCATCCAATATTTATATAGATTTTTAATTTTATGTTTTTAAATTAACTTAATCTTAGCTCCAAATATTCACAATAAATCATCTCTTCTAATTAAATTACTAAAATTCAAGATGGTTGCATCAATACATAAGGTTACTCCTAACCTTGGTCTCTTTACTTTCAATTTTTTCAATTACATAGTATATTCACTAATCATATATTGTAACATGCTCTTAGTTGTAGGTCAGCCACCATAAAATCACCCAAGTGATAAGGTGTGTTATACAAATCATGGTATGGCCTATTTTTACTTTAAACTAACAATTTCATTACTAGATTAAAGGGGGGAAATTTTTGACACTAAATCTGATTTATATAGCACCTCAATATTGTATATTTATCAAGTACTTATCATGGTTTTAATTTTCATTTATATGACATTCCTAATGTTTCTAGACTTGCATCTACTCTCTAATGCCTAGTTTTTAATCTCTAAGTCTAGACATATGTTATTCTGATGACCAGACCTTATTTATTACTAAAAATACTATTAATCTTCTTATTATAATTTATAAGTTTTGGACTTCTACCTATTTTCTAGTTTCTTAGACACTTGTGTCTCATATAGACACCTAGGTTAACACTGGTGTCAAGTGAAAAACTAAGTGTCTAATGCCCTAAAGTCATAAAATTAGAAAATGAAACATTCCCTATGGTTATCCTATGTTATTTTGCATGAGACATTTCCAAAATGAATTGATATATATATATATATATATATATATATATATATATATACACACACACACACACACACACAGACACAATAACAACCCTCATTTATTCCTCACTTAACACAGACCTAACAACTTACAAGGAAACTTACCAAAAACACTCAATCAAGCAATAAAATGAGCAAAGCTTCCCTATTATTTCCTATTTTAATATTATTTATAGGTACTAAAGGATTGCTCCATGAACCATATTTTCCAAGTTACAAGCTAAGTCACTCTACGTACTTATTTATCACACGTTATATTTTGATACACATATAAGCCAACACCTAGGGTATAATTAAATAACTCTAAGGCCCTCTTCAGATTGTTATTTATGTATATTGTGCCCATTGATAGAGGGGTCCTTAGGTTAGTTTGACACTATATACCCACGAACCCTTTTTTCCATAGTCACTCCAAGGATGAAAAGGTTAGGACTTGATCATTTAACAAATAATGACAACATATGTGCAAGATCTAAACACATCATAACAAAGGTGATAGAAAACCCAAAATGGTCTATGTGGTCACACTCATATCTAGTTGACATTCCATACTGGAAACCTACATCTAATTTGGACAATAGTGTCAATTTAATAATCTATATCTAATGCAAGCATCTAAGACCATAGAATGTAATTTTATAGAATCTGATGATTGATCCATTATTTAAATCCAGTCTAATTCTAGTCTAATCCATATCATATTTTCATGCACATCGTAAACCATAAAATTACTCTTTTTCATAATGTATTGCAATATCAATCATTAGTTTTACTTTCTATTTTTAGCATATCTTGGTATTAAAAATTTAGGATATTGTTAATCTAAGTTTGAAAACTAATTGGGCTACTATAAATTTGTTTATCACCCTTATACTTATTCATTTTTATATTATTAACCCTATACTATCTTGACCCATCTCAATTTAAGGTTAAAAAAGGACCAATTGATAATCAGTTTCCCTAATCTCACTTCTTTGCATGGAAGCAGTCCCCATGGAGGGTATTTCACAATTTTTGTCTAGTAAAGATTTTTCATAAGATTATAGTACATTACATAAGAAATATTTATGATTCAATTATTCCATTTTACATTTATTTAAGGAACATTATATAAGAAAGGATAAAATGAGGTGTTTTAGACAGTGGTGTTACTACATGAGCGACATACTATCTAAGAGAAACCCATGATGGATTTTTAGGAGGACACAACTTTAGATAAGCTATAGGAAATAAAATATTACTTTTAGGATTATGTTATCCATCAATTTTTATGTATTCACATCAATACATAAGGAATTGAGACGTATTCTAGAGAGTGGGTAAACCAAATGTTACAGATGAGATATCTCTCCACCCAGTTCTAGTTATGGCTCCATTTGAGAAATTGAAAATTGATTTTATAGGTCTCATAAAGTATGTGATAAATAAGAGTAATTCTGAGTTTATTATTACTTGTACTTAATACCTAACAATATGGGTATATGTTGTATTGAAAAAAGATTATGCTACAAAGATTACAATAAAATTCTTATACTAAAATATAATTACATGGTTTGGATGCCCATTGATCATAACAAATGATCAGGGTAAGCATATTTTTAATCACACAATTGTAATAGAATTGTTTAAAAAGTTCCTGATCCAACATCATAGAAGTACTCCTTACCATCCTCAAACAAATGACATGATTGAGGCATGAAATAAGGTATTATAGAGGGTATTAACAAAAGTATGAAATATAAATATTGGAGATTGGGATACCAAAATACCAAGAGTATTATGGGCTTACCAAACTACTTACAACTGATTGACTAAGTACTACCCCTTATAATTAGTCTATAGATTAGAAGTAGTAATTTAAATGGAGTACATATTTCCAAGTTTGAGACTTGTAGTAACATTTATAATGAATGATAGATATTCCATTTCATAAATATTTATATAACTCAAAAAATTAGATGATAAGATATTCTTGGTAGTGTATAATTAAACACAAGAGAAAAGGTGCCAAAAATATTTGCATGATAGACATATAAAAGTGAAATAATATCATATTGGGGATAAGGTCTTGCTTTATGATATTAAATATAAAAAGTTTGGAAATATAAAAAGTTTGGAAATATAAAAATAAGATGTATTAGACTGTACATAGTGGATAATATTTTAAACTCAGAAGCAATCAAGCTAAAAACATTCAAAAGCACATTGAGACAAGTGTTTTTAAATGGATCCTAATTAAAACCTAAACCATAGGAAACTAAGGTGAATGGTAGTAAAAATAAACATGAAATAACTAACAAGGTGACACTGTCCTTATAGCTAGGTAAAGTTTGGTATAATGTACTAAGGTTCCCTATACTAGACACTTAAGTTTATAATAGTAGATCATGTCACCTCCCCATTAGGTTGACATTGTCTTGCTAGATGGGAAAGTCTAATAGGGTGATAAGGTTTCCACAAAATAGTTGTCTCAATCTCTAGTTTTTTTATGTTTCTAAACTATCCTAGTGGAAAAAATAAGAATAATGGGAGAAAGGAAATAAATGATGATGAAAATGAAAACATTGTAAAAGATAAAAAAAATTAGAAAAATATATATAATAAAGAGAATAAGAAAATAAATTTAGAACCTTAAAATGCATACATAGTAAAGATAAGGTAATAAGGAATACATGGATCATGAATGGAATTAAAACATGAATGTGTGGTAAGAAATTACATATGGCGGTAAAAACATGTCAAAATCAAAAATACAACTATTTGGAATTCTTTTTGAAAATATGGAAGTAATAAAAAAATGGAATTGTAGAAGAAAATAGGACATAGTTTGAAGATAATGTGATATTTTATAAATAAAAACATTGAAAATTTTTACCACAAACAAATAGAGTGAAAATAAAGAAAAGACACGTTCAAGGAAGAAATGGGTAAATAGTGGTAATAGAAAAGACTAAATAAAACATAGTAGTAGTGAGTTTGGTTTATATAGAATAAAAACATTAAATAGATCAGATTAATATCATATAACATGAACAAACAAGTGGATGTGAAGAACTAAATAGTCAAAAATCTGTTAAAACAATGATTTCATAGAAGATAAGAATAGAATAAATGAATGACAAGAAATATTATTACGCATCAAAGTAAGTGAAATGAAAGAATGGAAATATATAATAAATAAGTGTAGTTAAATTAAAATGGATCAGTGTGATTAGAAGATAGATAAAGTGAGCTAAAACTCAAGGTTTTAGATAAATAGAGAAATCAAAAAATCATTTAATCATCGACACTATACAATTTTTTTAACAAAGTATTCATACTTAGGTGGAAGATATTTTCTCAACTAATTAGACAAAGAAAATATGGAGATTCCTCATGTTGTCACTATAAAACATATAAGGAAACTCAAATACAAGAAGCATTTGATCAAATAATAAAATGGATCAGTGTGATTAGAAGATAGATAAAGTGAGCTAAAACTCAAGGTTTTAGATAAATAGAGAAATCAAAATATCATTTAATCATCGACACTATACAATTTTTTTAACAAAGTATTCATACTTAGGTGGAAGATATTTTCTCAACTAATTAGACAAAGAAAATATGGAGATTCCTCATGTTGTCACTATAGAACATATAAGGAAACTCAAATACAAGAAGCATTTGATCAAATAATAAAATTAAAATAATTTGGGAGCATTTTCTAAAGTCACCTTCATCACACATGTAGAAGATACTTATAGATACATTAAGACACTTAGCTAAAATTGATCATATGGGGTTGGAGCTAGAGAGAAGAATAATTATGTATTTAAACCCGTAAACCAAGTATTTAGAATACAATAAGGAATATGACATCATCTTAAAATTAAAATTAGATGCATGGAGTCAATTCTCATATTTTAGCCTAATGACAATCATGACAAAAGTACTATTGAGCAGATCCCAGGAAGATATTTTGTATCTTGACCAACCCTACCACATCACACTAGATGTGATTCAAATAGTTACAAGAATTTTTCATGAATGACATTCTCCCCATAAGTATGATGGAAATAATAATGTGAGTACAAGCTCCCTATCCATGCTTACAGGAACATAAGTTAATAATCAAGCTTTGTTGATTCAAAACATCAAGGATTTAAAGGTTAGATTTGAAACAAAGTCCATTTCTTGGAAGGTATACTAAAAAAATAGACATGACTTAAAAATAGAAATAAGTGTTCATATATAATACAACATCATCTCCATTGGCATGCAGTATGACTTGGGTACCACACTACATGAATAATATGTAGAAAACCTCTTAAAAATTAAGAAAGCTAAAATTATCCACAAATTTTGCTATGGTTAACTTATTTTATTACTTGATATGTACTTTACACACACTATTCCAAGACAAAAGGGGATAGTATAATGGATTTTGTGTTCCCCCATAGGTGCATAAATAACAATTATAATGAAAGGTATCCTTGCATTATAGTACATAAAATACAATTGTAATGGTGTAAAATGATTAGAAGTATGTAGAAGGGAGACTCTATATTTCTTAGTAAATTATTAAAAAATACTACACAAAATTTCAATTCACTATAGATACAAACAATATTTATATTGATCCATATGATAAAAAAATTGTGTCGTTTATACCTCTACATTATGAAGTTAGTGATGAACAAGTTGAGGCAGTCATTATTGGAGCTATGAGTTTACCTTTGGACCCTAGCATACAATAATTATTTAATGAACTAGGTATGTGCTATTAGTAAGAGGAAGAATTAGAGGATATTCTTGAAGATGAAACACCACTACCATACATAGAGATAAAATAATATCAACCTCAACCCAATACACATAGATCTTCTAGTCCAAGAAAACAAGTCATAAACTTGGAAAATCCCAATGAATAAGAAGAGGAAGAGGAGGAGGACATGAGAACATTTATATTAAAGGATTATACCACTATGGAGGATTTAGGAGAATATATTGTAGTAAAAGGTACTCCCCCTTACTCCCTATGTAAAATGAAACTATCATCTGGATAAGGGTTGTCCCTATAAACAAAAAGGAAAATTTAGAAAAAAAAGGAACAAGAGGGGTCACCTATAAAATCTATAATATTTGGCCAAACTTTTATACATATGATATAGGTAAAATAGGTAAAACTTATTCACTACAACAATAACATAATGTTAAAAGTAAGTATAAAGCAGTAAAACCAAAGGGCCAAGGTAAAATCCTAGTAACATATTTAAAAATTGAGTCATCAAAACAATGGGATGAAGAAGAAATAAAGGTAGAGGAATAAAGAGAGGTCACTTTATAGGTAAAAAATATGAACATCCTCTTAGGCATGTGTCATAACAAGGGAAGGATAATAAAGTGGGTAGCCTACATAAGAATGCAGATACCATAAGCAAAAAAGGGTGTTCAAAGTAATTTTGGACTACGTTAAACTAAGTCCATATAAGTTAGATGATATAATAGGTAGCCTCATGAAGTGTATATCAGATATAATCATAAATAAAAATTAAAGGATAAAAGAGGCCAAAATGGTGGTTTATAAATATCAGTAGGAGGCCTTAAGAAAAAATGTTGTAGAATTATAGATGTCTCTTATAGACCAGGAAAGACTAAGACAACTTAAATGGATGAAGTTAATAACTAATAAAAATATAGATATTATATCTAAGTCTATAAAAAGGTAAAATTAGTTAGAAAAACCAAACATCTATAATAAGAGATAATCCAAAAATGCAAGTAATTAGAATAAGAACTTGTGGAAGAAACTAAGAAAATCTAAGAGATTGTGGAGTCAACTACTCAATAGGCTAGAAAATTTTTGGAAAAAAAAAAGGTCGCAAAAGAAGAGAATATTAAAATAATATAAAAAAAAAATTAAATTATAATTATAAATCATTACAAAATATAAGGGGGAAATAAAATAAAGGCACATGAAGAAAGGAGTGTAGAGGAGGAAAACCATAAAAAACATACAAAAGAAGAGGAGAATAGAAAGAAGGAACAAGAGAAAAAAAAGATAGAAGAGGAGTAGAAAAATAATATATTAGAGGATATAAAAATACAATAATAAAAAAAAATGGAAGAGGAAAAAATAAAAACTTGGCAGAAACAAAGCAGAAAGAGGAGGATAATCATAAATAAGAGATGGAAAAGAATAAAGAAACAAAAAATAAAGTTATTTCATAGGATAAAGTGAAGGAAAAGGAGGTTAGTGTAAGTGTATATGACACCACCCAAGTTTCCAAACTAAACACTCTAATTATAATGGGTTTAGTCTATATTATTAAAAAAAACCTATGGATCCGCTAACATGGATCAAGGTAGAGTTGGTAAAGCATAAATAAATAACTTCCACCATCTTAGTTCCTTCAAGTTTCCTTTAGCTAGATAAATGAGGGAAAATTTAATTAGCTCTACAAAATATCACCCCAATTAATAAATATATGGTGGGATGGAATCTTATCTATAGTTATAAAGTGGATTGTATGAAATGGTGTGTCAACTTAGAGGAAGGTATTAAGAAGGGTTTATCTACCTTAACAATCGCACAACCATAATCTGATCTAGACACAACTCTTCCATTAAAATAATAGATATTAGACATAGTGGATAATTTCATTATCCATGAAGGATCCGCAATGGAAAAAATCCTCATAAAATTTTAGGCTATATAATATTATAATGAGGAAATGTTTGGGCCACTTATAGGATAAAATCAAGCAAACATAATAGAGTATAAGGAGTAAGTAGGGATGATGAAGGAAAAACTAGAAGACACATCCACCTAATTTTATTAATTAATTAGCCTCTATAGACAAATGATAATAAAAAAAAATTATATGAAATGGAAAAATAGTTGAGTGTAACATCTACTAGCTTTAGACCTCAATGCATACCTTCTACATTAGAACAAGCGAAGATGATATCTTTACATGAGTAGTATAAATAAAAATAGATAGAGTGGATATCCATCTATGAGGAAATGGAGGACTATGGGGATTAATTTAGAAAAAAATGGATAAAATGGAGGTTGGAATCAATACTCATATAAATTATCTAGACTTATTATAAAATGTTGTAGTCACAACTGACATAGTCATGACAACAAAAGAAAACATGGCCATAGAAAACATTGATTGTAGAAGCAAAGATCATTATTGATTCATAATTTTTTTCTAAAAATATGATAAGTAATTATGAGATTATTTACCTAGATAATTGGATCCAACTTCATAATCTAATGTAATTTATTGAAGAAGTTCTAAAAAATTGTTACACTTAGGTGAATTGAGGAATTTTTAGTACCTATTAGTAATTAGAGTTGTCTCAAGAATGAGACAAAGGTATGAAATTTAAAAAAAAAATTCTTAGGATTATATTTAAACCAAAGGAAAAAATTATAGATATCATAGAGTTTATTTCATTATCAGAGTAGCATGATAATTCTCTAGGTTGACATAATAGAGGATTTTATGACCTGGATGTTATGGTAAGAAATAATGCCATTCAGAAATAAAATACAACTAGATTAGAGAAAGGGAATGTCTCACATAGACATGACCATTTATTTTTTGTTTTGATTTATTATTTATACTAGATAATTTTAGTAGAATAAAATAACACATAAGAGATAATATGCCTAGAGGATTTATATGAGATTACAAATTAGAGTAATGCATGCACTTATTTAAGGCAATATAGTGTAATTAAATATATAAAACACTATATTTGGTGGTGGAAATATATATATAAAGAAAGAGAAGTTAGAGTGTGAATTAATGTATACTATGTACTATGTGATTTATTTTGAACATATGCACTACTTATTTTTTAGTGAATGTTAAGGATTCTAACCAATACTAACCCTTACATCACATTAGTATAACTAAATTTAACCTTTACCACCATAAGATATATATAGACAACAACTTTATATTTTATGTCAATAAAACCCAAGGGATTCAAAAAAATAATATTCCAATTCCTACTCAATATTTGGAAACACCACCTTTCGTTACCACACAAATATCTTATCGTAATGTACAATCCCTTATACATGAGATTCAATCCCTACAAACTAAGATGTTACATTTGGATCAAGGTGCTTATAAATATAATCATGTGCTTGATTATCACAATTCTTTGCACAATATTTTGGCAAATCACATATTATTATATCCTCTACCTACATGTTTAATGACACCCAAGCTTACACTATATGATGGAAAGGGTGACCCTGAACAACATTTGAGATTATTCCACACAACATGTTTGGACTATGTGTCCAATGACATGTTATTGACCAAATTGTTTCTAAGAATTATAAATTAATATGATTTAAAATGGTTCAATAACTTACCACAACAATTATTCCATGCATTTAATCCCTTATTTTATGTGTTTCTAGCATAATTTTCAATCAATATTAGTGAAAAGATTTCATATGCTTAGATTTCCCAACTCAAGTAGAAATATAATGAGCCTATCATATAATATGTCTTATGGTACAAGATTATGTTATCTAATATGATAATTCTTATGGTAGCTAGATAACTCTAAGATATCTTTAAACATAGTTTGCTTCCACCCCTACATGAGTCTATCATGTTCAAGAAGTTTCTCTCATTCAGATTTGTGCCACATAGTAAAGGAAAAAGAAGTCAAATTATTGGAAATGAATAATATTAAGTATATGACCAATCCAAATTATAATAAAAATAATTCAAGTAAGCCACCATAGAGAGCAAGGATAAATAATAATAATGATCAAAAGGCAATAATACATGTAGTTTCAGAGCCAACTCTATGTATTATATTATCAGCTCCTCCAAGGAGATAATTTACCAATCTACTAGAAGATCTATATAATTTCCTCAAAACACTATTGAAATAAAATATCATATCTATTCCTCCCATTAAATAGTTTGATGTGAGTAAGCATCTTATAAATTTTTGATGAAAGTATTTTTTGTAAATTTCATCAATCATTAGGGTACACTACTAATAGGGGCATTAGTTTAAGGTGCATGATTCATGATTTGATAGATGCGAACATCATTTATGTGGGCATACCTATAGATAGTTCAAAGGCACAACTGAGTGAAATTAAAGAAATTAAAGTATTTAATGATCCTTTTTCTTAGAATTCTCATACAAAATAACATCCTTTAAATGGCATGATTGGTACCTACCATACTTCACTGCCATCTAAGACACTCATCCAATTTACAAATCATGAAATAGTAGATGATGATTCATATTTAAATTATCTATTCATTAGATCACACATTAATCACTAGAATATTTAGAGTGTCATGCTTGATAATGGTTCAAGTGTGAATATGTGCAAAATCACACTTCTTAATAATATTGGATACACGTATTAGGATTTGCTTCTCATGACTATGGTAATAAAAGGATTAAACGCTCACATTTAAAGCTCCATTATTGAGAATACATTACCATTATAGGTTAGTTTATCATGTGTGGCCACCAAGTTTACATTATTACCTAGTGCATGGGTCTTTAATATATTATTGGGGTTCCCTTGGATTTAATAATTCCTTGTATAGTTTATAGGTTTTTAAATTATATTTATGCTAATGAAGTCATCATAGTTTGGGTCATGCCATAGGAATACCCCATATCATAAATCAATATAATTATTATAAAAAATACTTCAGTTGAGCCACCTCAAATAGTTAGACCTACTCAAAAAGTGAAAAATAAAGTGTCTACCCTTACTTATAGGCCTATCCTTGAAATGCCACTTCAATAGATATTTTTCATAGATTATAGAGAGCCTCTATCTATTCCTACATGTCCCAAATTTATCTTAAAAAGCACTAAAGGTATTTAACATAAGGCACTAACATAAGGTTCATACAATCCACAATGGTTTCTCAAAATAACTAAGTACATCATGATCAACAACATGCACAATATGCTACATATCATCAGTATTATAGTATCACCTATGGTTTAGAGTGAAATAAATATTCATATTTTGAATTTAGCTCAATTCAATCACAATAGTATGACACTTTCTATTTTTGAAAGGTCATAATTTCTATCCTAGATATAGGACCCATTGATTGTAACTACCTTGCATGACTCATCAGTTAGTATCTTTCACTCTATTTTTCATTTCATATATGAATATATATATATATATATATATATATATATATATGTGTGTGTGTGTGTGTGTGTGTGTGTATGTATGTATGTATGTATGTATATAATCCAAAAAAGCATAAAATCATGCCTTGTACATGATTTGTTTAGTTCATTTGCATCAATTTTTTTTAATTCGTATACTCATTGTTTATCTATGTATCTTATCATCAATGATTCAAAAATTATACATTAGTGAGTAAAGAACATTCAAGTTTCCATTTACAGACAAAATACTCTACGTAGATAGTAACACATTGCATTTTTGCCTAATTCCAATGGTATCTTCCCAATGAACACATGCTAACAATTCACAAATTTAAATAAGTCACAAGCATCCTAAAACCTTTTTTCACTTTAAAAAGTTCAATGGAATCATCATTTTAAACACATTTTATTATTCCTTAGCTATCCCTTACTGTTCATACCTTAGTTATTTATATTGCATAAAATCCATCTATATTGCTCACTTATATTCAAATTTATATCTTCCTAGATACTTGAGTTACTAAATATATTAATGTTACAAATTTATAATGATGATAAATTGCATATATTCATACATGCTTTCATGTTTGATTTTAATGCATCATGTATTATGTGTATTCTCTATTTTTTATTGTGAATATTTGAACATGTCCCTATTTGTAGATATAGGACTATTATATGTTTTTATGGTTATGTGAGTGATATTTGAATATGCCACTTCTATGTGGCCCTCTGGCCTTCTATTATGTGTTTATGTGGTTTGAGTGTACTCTTTATATATGTGTGTCATGGAATTGACACTTGTTTGCTCTTACTTGCTTAGTTTTCAAATGCATGATAGACATCATGCATCTTCCCTTTTATTGATGTGATGATCAATATCATGAATCTCTCCCCAATTAGTTATATTTAGTTTTCATTACTCAATTTTGATCACGTATCGATGTGTTTCATTTCTAACATCTATTTAGACAATGTCACAATGTATGTTTATTTTCTAATGCATCTTATATTACTATTTTGCTTAGTTTACATATGTTGATTCCATGATCCTCTATGTTATCATTACTTCTCATATTTATATCATTTTATAAATCTCTCACATAACTTTTTCTTTTGATTTAAGTTATTGTGCAGGTTCCACAACTCACCTCAAAAGAGGAGACATACATAGTGGCTTATCTTAGAGACTAAGCTCTTACATTGTAGTACAAAAAAAAAGAATAATAGGTTTTACATTTTTTTAAATCATGATTCATACCCATAAATCACCCAAAAATGATTTTTAGACAATATCACTTCATTTGGACAAGATTTTAGGTTGGTCGTGTCCAAAATAGTGCATTTTTAACCCAATATCTATAAAATAGGCATTTTAATAAATTCTCAAATTCATAGATAGTACATTGTAGTTTGTAATATATACCCATTCATAGTTTTTAGAAAAATACTCTTATCTCATAGTTACTTAGTTTTGGGGCATCATGCATGGCATGTGTTCTAAGTTATCATAGATGTGTTTGCTTATAAATTTACATGATATTACTCAGTTTTATAACCCATATACACCCAAATATCAAATTAAGGTCATGTGTATAGCACATGACCACCTCCTTCCTCAAATTTTCACAAATTTTATATATTTATTTGCAATTCATGTCCTTCTCCATGATGTATACACCACAATCATATCATATTATCTTTTGAACCATTTTTACAACATAAATGAGCTTTATTCCATCTATAGTGATTGGTTCACCTTCTACACTAGAATAATCTATTAGAATTCATACAATAATTCCAATATACTGCACCCCTATGGGTATGTAAAGATGAAATAAAGACACTTTAATTTATTAAGAACACTCACCTACTAATGAGGATTGGGGCATGCATAGTTCAATAAAATTTCATCAATGAAGAAGAAATATCCAAGGGTCCTTTCCTCTCTAATCACTAGTTTTTTCACTAAAAAACATAATAGTTCACATACCTAATCAGGTGTATTCATTCCATGTTATCATATATATATATATATATATATATATATATATATATATATATATATATATGATAACATGGAATGAATACACCTCATTAGGTATGTGAACTATTATGTTTTCTAGTGAAAAAACTAGTGATTAGAGAGGAAAGGACCCTTGGATATTTCTTCTTCATTGATGAAATTTTATTGAACTATGCATGCCCTATATATATATATAAGTTTTATTTTCTTTACTTATTTATTTTTATCTTAAGGGTTAATTTTATACATGTTTCATTGTAGTTTTATGTGAAACAAAGTTTGACATTTTGACCTGCATTCAAGATTATTCTTCATAGGTAAGTTTAGGTATGCATTTTCATTTTACTCTAGTATTTTCACCTTTATTTCATTACTAGATTAAAGGGGGGATATTAGTCACATAAATTAACATTTAATCTAGAACATTGTACTTGTGACCACCCTTTATATACACTTAGCTCATGCCTCATTCCATGGTCTTTCGACCATGTTTCCTTCACTTTATATGCAGATGACCCATACCTACAAGTAACTATTGATCTCAAAATATTCTTAATCCTCATTTAAAATAACTCAATATTATACTTTGACTAATACATATTCCTAACTCAATTGCCTTTTCTCCTCAAACAACATACCATTTGGACTATATCATTCCCTAATCTTATCCAATTCTATTGGTCACATCTTCTTACCAAATAAAGGGTAGTTTATAAAATTTAAATTCATGTAATAGGTGGCACCACATTTTTAACAAGCCATATCTATAGGAATTCCATATTGATAATTATAAATGCACATTTTTAAGTAAGTTTACACCTATGAGGACCAGACATTAAAAATCACCATAATTCTAATTGTAAATTGAGATAAAATTCCCTATTTCTCCCAATTTTGAATACATACAACCTAGTAGCCATAATATAAAGTTGAAGTAAACTTCCAAGGTTAAAATTCATGTTTTAAGCACTTAACGACTCTATAATTTCATAATAATCTAGTATTACAATAGTCTTTCACACACACCTTTGTAGCATGGGAGAACTACATGGAGTTTCATTAATCTTTAGAGTATTGGTATGTAGGTAGCACTCAACATAGGGAGTGTTAATATCTGGCACAACTTTAACTACTAGCCCATTTTTTTTTTGTTTTATCATTTTTTGGTCTATTGATATATGGTTACAAGTTAATAAGATGACACATAATGGTTTTCATAATAAATCAAGAGCTCTCACATAGTCAAAAAAAAAATACCCAATAAAATTAAACCTACTATATCAGTTTTCAATTAAAAAACCATATAGGATGTCAATATTACCTAAAACACTAGCACACCATGCCTTTATTTTATTCTAGTTACCATGTCCAAATAGTAAGTGAAACAATATTCCTAATCCATAGCATCATCACAAAGCCTCTTAGTAAATTTCACTTTTTTTGTCTTAGTCCTACATTATTGAATTTCTAGCTAAGTTGAATTTATTTTTCATTTCCCATTTTAGAATATTTATAAATATAATAAGTTCCAAACCATTTTTTTTTTCATTTTAGTGTATATATATAGATTATGTCTTGTATCTCTCTCATATACTTCATGAAAAATGTGTGTATGAAAATAGTAATCCATATACCAAACATGTGATAAATAACATAATAAAATAATGTAATTTATCATTTTTTGTCATGTTCAAGTGCTGATTTTTTATTTTTTGAATATTTTGAATGTGTTTGTATTTTATTGAATTTTTGCAATTTTGACATACATTGATTAAAAATTTTCCCTATTTTTTAATTAAAACATATAATATTTTATTGTAATTATATTGGTGTAAAACTAGAGAATATCATAATGCTAAATATGTACAAGAATCAATAATTTTGATTTTAACAGTTTGTTACATATGGAAATTACTATTTTTGTAAAATACTAAGAAGAGATATACTTAGATTTCACACATATTCCTATTAACTATTATGACTATATAAAAGTATAAATAAATAATAGAGGTGATTATACATGCTCAAAATTAGGAACAGAACCTAGACAAGTCTATTATAAGTGGATGATAGTAAAATGCATTTTAAACTATTGATTGCAGACTTATCCCAGTTGACTATGATAAATGACTAACAAGAAGAGACAGATAAATTAAAATTGTGGAAATGATATATTAAATACATAGGTAGATAATATTCTTATATGTGACCATTCAAAGTGGGGGGTAGCATGACATGTTCAATTTTTTTTATTGTTGACTTTTCCTAATTGACTGTGATAAAAATACTACATACACCTACTTTAATCATGACTATTGAAGCACTTTCAAACCTAAAAGTAAAAAAAAATACTTTTAATGACAAAACATTATTTTCTTACACAGAAATAGAATTAACATAAAAATGGGGGGATCAAACAAAAGGTATTGACCTAGACTAACCTTGGTCAATCCCCAATTAGTGACCAAGTGCTACACTGCATTTATAATACTCTAAAGAGGGATCAAACTCAAATGTATGTTTCCCACTTATGTTTATGTGTTAAATTGTGAATGTAATTCTAGATGACCTTTCTCCTATTTTACCTTTGGAACAAGCATACAAATGAGAATTTAACCTTTGAAAATATTGAATCTATCTTCAACAAATATATAAATAAAAAATAAAAATATTTGAATAGCTTTTGAGAGTGAGGAGAGTCATCCTTAATGCCTTAACTAAGTATTTTATTTATATATGCTATTTATTTTTAATTTGGAACTTATTGGCATTTAAAATATGGCCCAAAGGAAAAAAAATAATAATTAAATGATATGTGACTCAAAATAAATTTTGAAAATTATGCACAAATAATTCTACACTTCATAGATAGGTTTACAATCCAGTCTTTTCCAAATACCATTAACTTGTTGAGAAGGAAAAAGGACAAAAATTGGGGATTTCTATGACAAAATTGAAATATGAATAACCAATATAAAAAATAATAGGCCAAAAAAAATAAAAACCTAATTAAAATGAACCAATAGATACCTCATTTACTATCAATATTATATGTATACAAAGTTAAAATAAATGACATAAAAGATGGGCTTGTACCAAATTTATGTGTTTATAATAGTCAATTGATGGAAAGTAACAAGGAATCAAAAATAGAATAATTGGGTGGATCCAATTTGAAATATGTGTCAAGGCATAGTGTGCACCATATGTGATATCATGGAAATGTGGATAAAGTGACAAAAAATATTATGCCCCCATTATATATGTGAATGGTAAAAATGTATGTTCATGCCCCCAGTGGGAAATAATTAATGTATGTGTTGTCACCAAATATTTCACCCTAGAATAATTTTTTCAATCCTCTTCCATATTTGGGGAACATAGGAACACTTCCAAGTATGTCGGTGTACTTATAGTGGAAGTGAGCCTCTAGATTTAAGGGCTAGCTCCCTGAATGTACCTTGAAATTCTCACACCTACTTAACTAGTTTCTTATGGGGAAAAAAGTTATAAGTTACATGAAATGAACCTAATATAATGGGGTGATATATAAATATGTTTCCAATATGATCATCATAATTTCATGTACTAAGAAACATGTCATACAAATTAACTTTCAAGTCCTATGGATTTTAACATGAGTATTTTAATATGAAGGTGAGATGCATGAAAGCTATCAAATGTAAGTGAACCATAGGCTATTTTCAGACACTAAGGCTCATTTTAAACTTAAAATATAGGATCATAAACTTGAAAACACTTCATATGACCTATTATAATAATAAATCTTGCATAAACATGAAAGGATAAGGGAAGAAAGGATAGAGAATTATCTTTTTGCATCACCGCACATCACTTTCACACTCAAACAATTTTTCAAGAACTCAAAACCAGATTTGAATTAATTTTTAAAGGTAAAATATGACATCATTCTATTAGGGATATTCTATACATGAAGTGGAATTATATTACAAAGGCCAAAATGGCAACTAGTTATAGCATTTGATAGAGAAGTGGGAATAGAGAAGTCCAAAGGTCACTTGGACACTTTTCATACTAAGAGGAAGAGTTACATATATAATATAATTAAGTATGATATATACCATGTAAGGTTTGATAGGACAAATGGATCTCTAAGTCATGAGACTAATTAAATGTGGTGTAAGAATTCTCATTCTACACAAAAAAATTACCATCATCATTCAACCCTTTTGGAACATCCCAAAACTAATTAGGGATTGGATATCATGATTTAAATAATGGGTAGGGGTTGTATAAATGCTCTTCCATGCATTATCTTCTTTCTTAATCATCTAAATTCTTCTAGAAGTGAGCCATAATTGCCTACATTCAAATAAAATCTTCATTCAATCACCCCTCACACTTGGACTCAAAATTATCTTCAATTTTCAATAAAAAATCATATAATGTAGTTAATGACACTTTAAAATACCCTATATGTACTTATATTTCTTAGGTATACCTTAAATAGACTCCCACTTAATGTTTTCATACTTCTCATTATCTTACTCACTTTGCCAATTTGATTGACTAAGATGAAACTAATTGTAGGAACACTTAGGATATTTTCTTATACAATAAATGGATGTGAGGGTTTATCCCAAGTCCCAATACATATCCTAAAGTTAGTTTCATCTCTTGAAACCTCTTAGATCCTACAAAACATCCAAAATAGTCAAAGAAAGCTAGCTTCCCTCTTATCCATATAAGTAGGTCAAAACAAAATTTTATGGGGATAAGCCCTAAATATTCCTATGAAAACTCCATTGAATTTCATGGTCATTCCATCCCATTTTGATATCTCTCAAAAAAAATTCCCAATCGAGTCCTTATCTAGGGTTTAGTAGATTTTTAGGTCCTTTTTGCTCTTAAGCTTTGTTCTTAGAGATGGAATGTTGGAACTAAAAAAAATTTAAAATATATAAATCTTCAAGACCCCTTAAAACTTCCCAAAACTCATTATATATTCATGCACAACCTTAGAGAATATGTAGCATCTCAATCTAGCTTATCAATCTTGGTTCTTCTTTCTACACAGGCCTAATGTGACTTTAAGCTCAAAAATGGATTCCTTGTGTTTTCAATGAAATATATAATCTTAAAAAAAATTTAAATATCCCAATAAAAATTTTCCATCTCATTTTATTACTCACCTAATGTTATAAATTAATTTGACCCCCCATTTGGTTTTAGGCCTAAACCATGCCTAATAGGCTTATCTACATACATGGTAGTCCAGAGCATAATTTTGAGTTTATTACTTATATTCATGGTTTATAATTTTTATTTATATCTCATCAAACCTCAAAAACCTCATTTAAATGTTAAATTATCCCATATCTCATCTACGTGTCTCCATCCTGCAAGATTGGAAGCTTCGTGCTCTAGGGAAGTACCCTTTGTTTGAGACAAAATAGAGGGTACTTCCCATATTTATTTAGAAAAATTATAAATTTTAGATTCTTATATAAGTTATGTATACCATTTTCACAATTTTTTTTATCTTTATCATGTCATTATACCTCACAACTACTTCAAAATCCAAGATAGACCCTTAGAAGGCAGACTCTATGCAAGATTTGGGGTATAGACTACATACTAATTGATGTGAATCATTTATATAAATTGTTTACATATTATAAGATCATATTTTAAATTATTTTATCATTATTTATGTATTATATATCAATTAATCACTCCATACTTCCATGTACCCCTTCATACACCTTGAACTCTCAAGACTGTGTGCATTTCCTAATTATGTTTTGCTTAAAGGAATCATACCTATAGGTGTCATTGCATAATTATATTCCCTTATGGTCATTAAAAATTTATTATTACCCATATGTATCATCCTTATGCACTACCAACACTTAAAATCTCCAAACTTACTGTTCATCTCAACCAAACACAATCAACTGTATTGGGTCAAATGGGATCATGTACGTGTATATTCCACTTGGAATATGTTTCATAAAATATTTGGATCTTATAAGTTATTTATAATAATCTTCCATCAACTAAATTTATTTATTACAATCATAAGTCCTCATCATGGATGATGTAGAAGATGGACTTTGGTTGTAGGTGAATAGTTTCAAGAAGTAAACACCTATAAGTGTATATGGGCTCAAAACTATGCATAAAAAATTATTTTTAATATATTTATGTTAAGTATTATTCCTTTCCTCTCAATAATATATTTAAATTATGAATACATACCCTATTTTCACTTAGAGATGCTAGAATCACCCTGAAATTCTAAACCCTATAGATATCACTGCCTAAATTCAATGGTCAAAGGTGCATATTGGAGCTCTTCAACAACTAACTTCCACTAGTCATTTGACCTAATTTTTTTAAATATAACTTATATTGAGAATAAAATTTAATATCATTAATATTCCTCAAATCCTTTGGAAACTTTATCATATGACATCTAGAAAATGGCAAGGTGCTCTATTTTGTGCTTTTAGAGACTTGATCCCTGAACATAGTTCTTTCACATTTGAAGGGTTCCTCACTCCTTACCTAAAAAATAATTTTATTATTAATAAGTTTTCCATGATATAATAAAGACACGATGAATATAATTAAGGCTATAACTTATCCAATCTTCTCTGTATAAATACCTTCATATCTCTCTGATGCCACTTCTAGGTGGACATTCTCATATACAGGCAGTGAATGTAAGTGTGGATAATGTGCATTGTATTTGACATTAAATGATTTTTTTAAACTATATAAAAGATTCAAAATATATTTTTATCATTATCAAGGACATTTCTTAGCTCAAAAACTCCCTCTCAACATGTTTGATCATTGTGAGGTACGTGTAGGTGTATGTTAATGGCAAGAGACTATGTATAGAAAGAAAAGGTTGCCCCCATGATAACAACACATTATTTGATGGAATTAAATTAATAACAAATGTTATAATTATATTTAAATGTTATGAGACCAAGATGAATTTTTAAACATATTAATGAACCTATATTAACTGTATAAACTCACTACCAAAGCATGAATATTTTGAAAATGGTGGAAACTTATCTACAACATAGAAATGTGCCTTCTCTTACAGCTCAAGATACTTGGCCTATCAAAGAACTTTGAAATATTAAAATAATCATGGGTAAAATGAGTTCAATATTTATATGTTCTTTGGATTCACTCCCATCAGCTAGATTATATTGAATCATTCAAACAAGAGAAAAACCTAAAGGGCATAGGAAATAATGAGAAAAAAACACAATCAACTTACTAGAGATGGTTCATAAAGCATATTTTACCAATCCTTGAAATATTATTATGAAAATTAATATGTATATTTTCAATATCACCTCCCAAAATCATTTGTTCTGAAAATTCTCCAACTAGTCATATTAAGCACAAACCCTCTGACTAGTTCTGCATGCCTAAAAAGGTGATAGGAGAGTATAATGTTTTTTGACCATTTTTAGCACTTCCAAAGATGATAAAATGTTGATATGAGTCTATGTAAGTTTATACTCATTTTAAAAAGTTTTCACATGTGTCACAATCCCTTATAGGCCATACAAGTGCCAAATTCCTCCTTTTTTAGTTACTTTCTTGATTTTTAGCTATGTAAGCTAAAATTTTCAGATGAGACTAACATTTTTGATAGGTAATCTGACATATTGGATGTTATGAATGAGAATATAGAACTTGATCACCTTGAAAACCATGCCACTTTCAAATATGACCCCCAAATAACCCCCAAGTAACTCAAATTGAAATAAGACTTAACTATATCATCACCAAGGCTAAAAACATAATATATAACATTAAATACACCTTATAACATGATTTTAGACATAAAATTTTTAATATAGGTGGGTTGACCCATTTTGACTTGTGGTCAAAATGGTCAACATATTTGGTGATTTCCTAAGGGTGGTATGCTTGTTATGCCAAGACCAGTTTCCTAATCCTATCCATTGGGTTATGGAGTCACATGTACACTAAATTGACACACAATTTCATTTGAAAACAGACCAAACAATACAAAAAAATCAAGATAAAAACTAAGAAAAAACACACTTTTGCTTCATGATCACTTATGGAACACACACACCAAACTAAATAAACTAACTCAAACATAAAATAACCTAAAATGAACACTTACTCTAGGATAAAAGAGGAAGTTTGAAACTTATCTTGCTCCATGACATGAAGAATTTAGTGAGACAATTATCCTTTTGACCCTTGGTATTCATGTCTCCATCTTTTTCATGGTGTTTACCAACTTTATCAACATGATGTTCAATGAGAACCAGACATATCTAAATAGGATAGCTATGGAGTTAAACTCATATTTCATATAAATATCCTTAAATTTCTCATATTTATTCTCAAATATGACTTCTAATGGTGGTTTAATAAGGCATACCTTCTTATTTTCCATGATGCTCTCAATGAGGTTGGGTTTCTTCTCACTTTCAAGTTCTTCAAGCTCACCAAGGAGGTCTGCATATTCTACCCAATATTGGTCAGTATCTTCCATGAAAGACTCTTTCTTCACATTTTCATGTATTTAACCCTCAACTTGGAAAAGATCTTCAAGCTCTTGAAAGAGATTCATTTGAATCTACCAATCATCTTTGTCTTCCTTGTAATATAGAACCACTACTTCTTTAGTTTTATCTTCTTGATGTATCAGGTCACCAAGCTAGTGTTCTTCAAGTTTCAATGCATTTGAAGGTGATTCAAAATTAGATAAGGATATTTATTCATCTCTAAAAACTATATCTTCTACCTTGGTCTCATGAGACTCGTTTAAGACTGTAACTTCTTGAAAAGTGCCTTGTCTTTTATCCTTGATATTACACTCAAATTCATGCTTGAGATGGTCATCTTCAACCTAATGATTAGACATGGAGTATTATTCAAATACCTCTCTCTTCAAGTCTTGGCCACATTCATCATAGATAATTGAAAAAGAGTCTTCAATGTGTTTCTCTTCACTCAATAAGGTAGGATTTCCCTTTCATTCACTAATAGGAGTTCCTATGGTGATTTCTTCCTCATAGTCACCCATAACATCTTCTTCATCAAGTATGACTTAGGTTCTTTCCTCTTCATTTTTTTTCCTAAAGATGGGTTGTTTTTTAATAAAGGGTAATATGGAAGGTTGATGGATAGACTCATGTAAAGGAGATGTAATATGAGGTATGTAAGTTTTATGAGTTTGATATGGAGTGTGAGGGGTAGTACAAGGCTTGTGAATGGATTTACGAAAGAGGAATGCACTAGTAAGATTATGGGGAAGTGATTTTTTGGGTTAATTAAAAGGAATAAGACCTACATAAACAATATTTGCATCTTGCCAATAAATTTCTTGAAATTATTCAATAGTAACATGTTTATTCTTGAGATATTTATCCTCCCACATACTTATCCTATCTATTAAGCATTAAATGAACTTATTTTCTAATTTCATTTGTTCTTTGTTCTATAACTGAGTTATTTCTAGCTCTTCAAAAATCTTGAACATCCACATACAATTTTGGGTAGCACATCTTAACTAATCTATGAGATGATCAGGGAAGACATCATACTCATCATCCCATGTTCTCATACCATATTTATTAATTAGTAACTCTAGTATGGATGCCAACAAAGACTTGATATAAAATGGAAAAAAATGAGGAGAGTAATGATAGGGATCAAGAACAGCTTAAGATTATTGTATTTGAAATTTTAATAATTCAATTCTTTCTTCTTGATATTTTGACTTAGATTCCATGGAGTAATATGAATCATGAAAAGATTCATAGGAATCCTCTTGGGGTTGATAGGGGTCATAGTATGTATGATTGGGCTTATATTGGGGATAATAGGGATACATTTCTTCATAGGTTTCATGGTATACTTCCTCATATGGTTGTCTAAGAACATTGTGTCCATATGGATAGGGAAATGGAGGACTATAGGGTTGTTATGGCTCATAATATTGATAGCCATTTTGATAGGACTTTTAAGGAGTACAATTTGGTTCATATCAAGGTTGATAAGGAGGTTCATGATAGGGTTATTCACCTTAGTTGTTCATATCAACCTCATACATCAAATAAGATACAAAAATTGATCAAATTTTTTAATGAGATATACCTAGGTTTCTTACACCCAGATTTTTTCATTTGGATTTGCCATTGGTGCTAACTTATGTGCTTGCAAAAGTTGATTAGAGGAAAGACATGCGAACAATATTTACACTCTCTTGGAACTTAGTCCCACTGAGCATGCCATAACTATTGTCACCAAATATTTCACCCTAGAAGAGGGTTTTCAATCCTCTTATATATTTGGGCAACATGGGAACACTTTTAGGTATGTGGGTGTACCTATTATGGAAGTGAGCCTCTAGATTTAAGAGTTATCTCCCTAAATGTATCTTAAAAAACTCACACCTAATTAACTATTTACTTATGGGGAGAATATTTATAAGTTACATGAAATGAACCTAATTTAATGGGGTGATACACCAATATGTTTTCCATATGACCATCATACTTTCGTGCACTAAGAAACAAGGCATACAAACTAACTTCAAAGCCCTATGGATTCTAACATGACTATTTAAATATGAGGGTGAGATGCATGAAATATATCCAAGCTAAGTGAACCATAGGATATTTTTAGACATTAAGGCTCATTTTAAACTTAAAATATAGGCTCATACACTTGAAAACACTTTATATGACTTATTATAATAGGAATTCTTGCATAAACCTGAAAGGATAACAAAAGAAAGGATAGATAATTATCACTTTGAATCATCATACATCATTTTCACACTTATACAATTTTTTAATAACTCAAAACCAGATTTGAATTAATATTAAAAGTCAAAATGGAATTTAATTAGATTACAAAGGCCAAAATGGTAACTACTTATAGTATTTGATAGAGAAGTGGGAAAAGAGAAGTCCAAAGGTCACTTGAACACTTTTCATACTGAGAGGAGGAGTTACATATGTATTATATTGAATTAGGAGATAGATGATGCAAGGTTTGATAGGACAATTGTCTCTCTAAGTCATGAGACTCATGAATTTTGGTGTAGGAGTTCTCATTCTACACAAGAAAATTATCTTCATCATTCACCCCTTTTATAACATCCGAAAACTAAATATGAATATATATCATGATTTATATGATGGGGATGGGCTATATACATGATCTTACATGAATTAGTTTCATTCCTAATCATCTAGATTCTTTTGGAAGTGACCTACCACTACCTGCAATCAAATAAACTCTTTATTCAGTCACCCCTCACACTTGGCCTCAAAATTGGATTTAATTTTCCATGAAAATTAGTAAAATGTAGTGAATTAAACTTTTAAATACCCTTTATTTACTTAGATTACTTATTTATACCTTAAATAGACTCCCACTTGACATTTTAACACTTCTCACTATATTGCTCACTTTGCCAATTTGACTAATTGAGATGTTGCTACTTGTAGGAACACTTAGGAGATTTTATGCTGCAATAAATTAACATGAGGGGTTATCCCAAGTTCTAATCCATCTACTAAAGTTAGTTTCATCTCTTGAAATCTCTTAGATCCTACAAAACATTAAAAATAGTTAAAGAAAGCTAGCTTCCTTCTTGTCCATACAAATAGGTCAACACAAAATTTTATGGGGAGGAGACATAAAGAGTGATTTACATCTATCCACTTTAATTTTCACTACATCCCATTTGAATATCTCTTCATTTTTTTTCCCAATTGGGTCCTTATCCAAGGTTTAGTAGGGTTTTAGGTCTTTTTTTCTCTTAAGTTTTGCTCATAGAGATGAAACATTAGAACTACAAAAAAATTCCAAAATATAAATGTTCAGGACCCCTTCTAACCTCCCCAAACTCCTTTTATCTCCATTCACAATCATAAATAATATGTGAGCATCTCAATCTAGCTTATCGAGCTTGGTTCCTCATTCTACATAGGCTTAATGCGACTTTAGGCTCAAAAATGGATTCATTGTTTTTTATATGAAAGATATAATATTAGACACATATAAAATATCCACATAAACATGTTACATTTTATTTTATTTATCACCTAAGGTTATAAATTATGTTGATTGCCCATTAGGTTTTAGGCCTAAACCATGCCTAATAAGTGTATCCACATACTTGGTAGTCCAGACCATACTATTGAGTTTATTTCTTCTATGAATGGTTTATAATGTTTTTTTATATGTCATAAAACCTCACACACCTCCTTTAAAGGTTAAATTAACCCCTATCTCATCTCCTTATCTCCATCCTTCAAGATTGTAGGGTTTGTGCTTTAGGAAGTACCCCCTATCTGAGACAAAATAGAGGGCACTTACCCTATTTATTCAAGAAAATTAGAAATTAGAGAGGACTATCCAAATTATTTATACCCTTTTCATGTCTTTTTTTCTCTTTATCAGGTCATTATACCTCTCAACTCCTTCAAAATCTAAGACAAACCCCTAGAAGGTAGGTTGTGTGCAAGATTTATGATATAGACTATATATTGCTTGATGTGAGTCATTTATTTGAATTATTTTCATATGATAAGATCATATTATAACTAATATTATAATTATGGAGGTATTATAAATCCATTCATGACTCCATACTTCAATGTACCCCTTCATACACATTGAACTCTCAAGACTGTGTACATTTTTGGACTATGTTTTGTTTCAAGGGATCATACCTATGCATGTCCTTACATGTTTAAGATTTTTTAAATTTTTTATGAATATCCTTATAGTCCCTTATATACATTAAAAACTTATTTTTACCCATCTATATCATCCTTATGCACTACCAACACTTAAATCTCCAATCTTGCTCACTATTCATCTCAATCAAACACAATCAAATGTATTGGGTCAAGAGAGATCTTGTAGGTGTAGATTCCACATGGAATATGTTTCATAACATATTTGTATGATTTTATTTATTTTTAATCATTTTATATCAACTAAATTTGGTGATTCCATGATTAATTCCTCAATATGGATGATGTAGAAGATGGCCTTTGGCTATAGGTGAATAGTTTCAAGAAGCAGACACCTGGAGGTGTATATGGGCTCAAAAATATCTATAAAAACCCATTTTGAATATAATTGTGTTCATTTTTATTCCTTTAATATCAAAAATATATTTAAATCATGAATACATACCCTCTTTTCACTTTGAGATGCTAGAATCACCCTAAAATTCTAAACCTTGTAGATATCCTTACCTAAATTCAATGGTCAAAGGTGCATATAGGATCTCTTCAACAACTAACTTACACTATTAATATACCCTATTTTTTAAAAAAATAACTTATATTATGTGTATAATACATGGTAAGATCATTAATATTCCTCCAAGCCTTTGGAAACCTCATCATATGACATCCATAAAATGGCAAGGTGTTATGTTTTGTGCTTTTAGGGACTTGATCCCTAAACATAGTTATTTCACCTTTGAAGGGTTCCTCACTCCTTACTTGAAAAATAATTGTATTATTACTATTTATTACATGATATAATCAACACATTAGTAGTCTAAGGTTCCAACTTGTCTAATCTTCTCTTCATAAGTACGTCCATATCTTTATGATGGCACCTATACGTGGACATTCCCATATATAGGTAGTGAATGTAAGTGTGGATAATGCACATTATATTTGAACTTAAATTATTTTTATACCTACATAAAATATTTAAAATATACTCTTTTCATTATCAAGGACATTTTCAACTCAAAAACTTCCTCTCGACATGGTTGATCCTCATGAGGTACTTGTAGGTACATGCTAATAGCAAGAGACTATGTGTAGAAAGAAAATGTTGTCCCCATGAGAAAAACACATTATTTTATGGAATAAAATTTATAACTCATGTGTTAATTATATTTACATCACCATATGACTCTCTTTTACTCTATCATGAACATTCCCAATATTTAACATAGCTCATGCAGGGGACTGTGTATGATAGTCATGAAGCAATTGATTGTATAGTACTTATGACTGTAAACTCATGGAATATTTATTTATAGAATGATATTTGAATGTTATGGTAACAATATTACTTTGGAAACATGGTAGTTAACCTATATTCACATTCTTAAACCACTACCAAAGTATGAATATTTTGAAAATGGTGGAAACCTATCTACAACATAGAAAGGTGTCTTGTCTTACAACTCAATATAATTGGCCTATCAAAACACTTTTAATTATGAAAACAATCATGGGTAACATGAGGTGAATATTTATATGTCATATATATTTATTCACATAAATTGAATTGTATAGAATCATTCAAATAAGATCAAAACCTATAGAGTATGGGAAATAGTGTTTGAAAAAACATAGTCAACTTATTAGAGATTGTTTATAAATAAAATTTAACCAATACTTGAAATATTTTTAATAAAATTAATCTATTTTAGTTTAATATCACCTTTCAAAATTATTTGGTCTAAAACTTATCCAATTGGCCATACTAATCTGACACCTATTGACTAGTTCTGCATGCCTAAAAGGGTGATAGGAGAGTAGAATGGTTTTTGTCCATTTTTAGCAATTAAAAAGATGATAAAATTATAATATGATTCTATGAAAGTTTAAGAGTCATTCCAAAATATTTCCACATGTGTCACACTCCCTTATAGGCCATACAAGTGCCAAACTCCTACTTTTTTAATTACTTTCTTTATTTTTAGTTAGAGAACCTACAATTTTTATATGAGATTGACATTCATGATAGGGAATCTGACATATTAGATGTTGAGAAGGAAACTAGGAAATTTAGACACCTTAAAAACCATGCCACTTGCATATATGACCCCTAAGTAACTCAAATTGACATAAGATTTAATTATATCATGACTAAGGCTAAAAGCATAAGATATTACATTAAATACACCCTATAACATTATGTTAGACCCATATAAAATGTTTTAATATAGGGGGGTTGACCCATTTTGACTTGTGGTCAAAATGGTCAATAATATGTTTACGTAATATGTACATATAAATGTATGTGATCATGTAAGAGAAATGGAAACCATATCATGTATAAGTAGTTAATGTGAAAGAGTGATCAATTATAATGCCATAAAGGAGGTGCAATAGAATCATAGTAGGCTAAGTTCCATAGATGTCTAAATTATCATAATCATTAAAAAGGTAAGGTCTAGATGAAAATAAATCCAAGGGTTGGAATAATGGTCTATACAAGAACATATGTATGTGTGTGTATTAAGATAAAGGAATAAATAGATTCAATAAGGTAGAAAACATGAAGAATATATGTGAAATAAATGACATTACTACCATTCAAATATATATTAAGGGGATGTTTATTTATATGTTTAGTATCATGCATGTCATAATCATTTGGTATATTTCTATGTTCATCCTTCATATTAGATTTGTCATTATAAACATTTGTTTTACCTATGGTAGTATATGTAAAAACAATCATTCCATTCTATAGAATTGATTTTTATAATCTCTATTCATTCTCCATATGTTTTATACTATTAGTATCATGTGCCTTTGTTATAATTACATTATATGTCTTTTCTTGAGTATTAGTTTAAGTAATGTTTTCCCTTATTTTCTATTTATATAAATTCTTCCTCTCTAAAAATGGTAACAACCAAAAATTCATGCTCAAATGTAATGTATTCATGACCTTTACCACGTGTGGCACCCATTACTCTAAGCCATGATCTTTATAAGATTGAATTCTATTGTGCTGAATTAGGGTCAATGTGAAACATAGTGGCACATGTTTTGAGGCAAAGTATTACTAGTAACTTTATATATTTGATGCAATGTATAGGGTCAGTAATATTTCATGTCATAACCAAGAGATTTTGGAAATGTCATGTTGCATATATTGACTTCATGAAAACTTTTAATCTTGACATTGGTTGATTTCTTTCCATCAATGTGAGGACTAAGAATAAAAGTCCATAGATATGAGGAATTATTTGTAGTTTCCTCATTTGAAACAATGATTGTGACATTAGATGTTATAATTATATCTTACTTTTGAAATTTTGTTTTAAGAAACCATTATTAAGGATGATTTCTTGTTTAAAATTCATTTGTTTTTTCAAGATTTGTTGTAAATTTTCTTTTTTATCTTCTCTTTTAGTAGCTTCTCTTGTTGTAACTTATTTTAATTTTCCATTTTGTAACCTTTCATTGTGAATATATTCCTTTTCTAGCCTATTCTTTTACAATTATTTTTTTTGTAACCTTTCTTTTTTAAATTGTTCCTTATGTAATTGTTCTTTAAGAAAAATTTCTTCTTCATTTTATTTTTAAAAAAAAAATTCTCTAATTGTGCCTTTTATAAATGTTTCTTTTTTACTTGTTCCTTGGAAAATTCAATCATTATATAAATAGGTTGTTGAATAGTAAAAGACATGCTTGAATTCAATGGTGGTTTTATGGATGTATCTAATTTTGGATCACCACTATCAATAATTCTTTAAAAATTTTATTCAAGTCCTAACAATTATTTTTATGATGTCCATCCATTTTATGATAGGCATAATAATTAAAATTCCTCATAGGATGCATAGGAGGAAGTGTGATCAAATTGTTTTGAATCATGTCTCTTAAATTTTCAATTGGTCTCTTGTTAATATTATGTAAGTTAATTGAACCATTAATTTTAGATGCATGTTAGTTTTTACCTAGTCTTGAGATGAAATATTTTGAGGCACAAAGTTCTTGAATGCAAAGGCATAAATACAATTGACACTAGCATGCTCTAGATTTTTGGTATATGTAATCTTATAAAAATGTTATGTAGTATTTAAACTTATTTTATTTGGTAATGCCTCTCTATAATCCCTTATAATAATAATATGATCTATAATTACTACATTATCAAAAACCTTATGTAATTATTTTTTAACATGTATACAAGAACCCTCAAGAGGATGTGTGAAAGGTTGCAAGGGTGAGGACCAAGATATCGACTACCCCTACTTTGTATTATAGGATTTTTACCTGTTTTCACTTAGATTTTCACCCCTGAGGAAATGATCATCTCTCCTCATCCAAGTGGATAAATGGGGTCATCTCTCTTACTATGGGTGATAATTTCATTGAGATTAATATCTAGATAAGGGTCTAGCTCCCCTTGATGCACCTTTAAATCTCTCTCTATCCTATAGATTGTGTAAGAAAAGGGTTAAAGAAAATAATGAAGAAGAAAATGGTGATTCACCAATTTATAATTTCCTCTCAATTAACTAAAAATACTACTTGAAGACCAGCAAGGTGATTCTCACACAATACTCACAACATAGGATTCACTGTTACATCAGTGTTTCATATGCTAGATTTGAGAAGGTTTATGATTCTTAGGAAGGAAATGAAGGATTTGTAAGAGGGATAACATCATGGACCTATTCTAGGATATCTCTACACTTAGAAAAGAATACTAGAAAAGACATGAAATAATATCCTTTCTAAAAATTAGTATACCATCAAGAGTACAAGCTAGAAAAGACAATTTTTCACTAGACTAGACCAACAAGATTTAAGTTATTACTCAATATTATATCATATGAGTGACAAAAACACTTGTGTATTTCTTCAATATCTCTTCAAGTAAAAATATGGATAGATTTTTTTAATTAACTAGTGGATGATACTAAAATGAGCCAAGGGAATGCATATTTATAGCTTTGAGAAGTGAAGCAAGCAAAGGAAGTCCAAAGGTCACTTGGACATGTGTCACCTTAATAGAATTAGTTACATTTTCATGTGGGAGAGAGATGGGTGAGCTATGCCATGTCACCAAATACTTAAGACATTATCCCATTTTATACCTTTATATTCATCTTCAAGTTCTCACCAAGCCTTTTTTGACTCCAATGGATAGTTTCTATAGTTTGAAATTGATGTTTGTGGGGTCATCACCTTCTTGGTTATTTTCTTCAATCTTTAATATCTATGAACTTAAGCTTCTTTTAGATTTTTTTCAAGTGCTCTTTAATTATGTAAAGTGCCCTCTAAATCATGAAAAGTTCCCTTTCATGACCTCTACATGGGACACTTTTAATTGTAAGATATCTTTTAGGGAAATTATTTTGGGCACTTGGATTCAAATGTGTCATATTAAAAGATTTGTCTCAGCTACTTTTCCTCAAATAAATCCTTTAGACTTTTCACCTTTGACCATTTCTATGAATAATTTTCTTGAACATATTCCTTCAAACCTTTTGTTTTGTAATTTTCTCTTGAGATAATTCATTCATCTCTTTACATTAGGTCTTTTCCTTTGGGATTTTCTCTTGAAAAATTTCCTTCAACCTATTTTTCCACATTAATTACTTCAAACTATTGGATGACCCTTCAAATTTTCAAAAATTAGACCATCTAGGAAGGACACTTCACTCAAAAAATACCCTTCAAAAACTTTGAATTGAGCCAAAGTGCCCTTTAGAAAAATTGCAAATGACCCCTTCAAAAAAGTTAAAAATGATCCCTTCCCTATAAAATCACCTATTTTGGAAAATTATTTTAGACAAAATGTTTGAAATAATTCCTTTCAAAATATTGAAGTGGACCATTTCCTATAAGAAAGATACCCTTTAGAAAAATTATTTTGAACAAAATATTTGAAATAATTCTTGAAAATTAAATAAAAAATTTTAAGACAAAACCTTTGAAAGAATGAACACTTAGTAATAAAAAGACTTGGAAGGATTACTATGCAAAGGATTAGCAAAAGACCAAAACCAAAATTTATGAAAGAATTAGACTTGTACATTTGTTGCAGGCTTGTATAAAACACTTCTTCTGAATGAAACCTACATACTAGACCTAGCCAAAGGTATAGACTTAGATGGCTAAGTCTTCAAATAGGGGTGCCCAATTTTGAACTAAAGTTCCAAAATTTGGTCAACAAATTGGTGACTCGTAGGGGTAGTATGATTTCTATACTGACTAGACCAGTAGCTAAATTAATCCATTAGGCATGGAGTCATCTAAGGAAAGAAATAAACATGAAATATTGACCATAATCTAGAACTTGATCAACAAGACAACTATTACCACCCAAACACACAAAGGGAAAGTATACACACAAAAATAACAAAACAAATAAGACACAAAGTAGAGAAAGACACATGACAACTCACACATGTGCATAAGCACTTAAGAAACACAAAGAAAGTAGGAAACTATGTACAAAGGAAAAGGATAATCTTTGTAACAATGCTTTAGATATATCCCATTGATTGGGATATGTAGCTCTTCTCCATCCAACTTTGAGAGTTGGAAATCATTGTGTTGTTTACACTGTGTGATCACATTTGGGCCACTCCACAAAGCATTAAACTTTGTGTGTCTTCTAGTCTTGGTCCTATCTTCAATCCCATTTCAAGACAATGTCTCCTTCTTTGAAACTCCTTGGCATGGATTTTTTTGTCAAAATACTTATTTGTTTATACTTGGTGAGTTATTATGTTATGCATAGCTTGATTCCTTGCCTCCTCAATCTCTATGAACTCATATAACCTGACTTCCATACTATCATTCTCCATCAATTATAGCTGATAGGTAAGATCTAAATCTGGTAACTCAAGTGAGATAGGAAGTCTAGCTTCCCTTACATACATAAATGTATATGGTGAGTTTATAATTGATCTCTTTGGGGTGATCCTATCAGCCCAAAAGGATATCTTTAAATTAGAGTGACAAGTCTTTTAATTCTCCTCCATTATTCTCTTTATGATTCTAATTAAATTCTTGTTTTTGGGCATAGCTAGTTTATTCCCTTGGGGGTAGTAGTTAGAGGAGGTGTTGAGATAGATGCCATGATTTAAAACCCATTCACTTGTGCTTACTCCTAAAAAGGCTCATGTGTTATCTAGGATGATTGTTAAAAGAGATATAAATCTAGTTACTATACTCTCATATAAGTCTAGGACTGAGATTTCATTTACCTCTTTAAGATATATAGACTCTACTCATCTTGTAAATTAATCAATGGTAGTCAACATCCATTTGTGGCCAGCACTAGAAGGTGGAGTTATTAGGCCTATGAAATCCAAACCCCATTACATGAAGGGTTGCTCAACCTGAATTAGATGAAGAGGTAAGGTAGTTAGATTTTATTTTCCATAAAAAAATCACACTTTTGGCATTTCCTTACCCAAGCATGAGTGTCATTAAACAAGTAGGCCAAATGTAACTATCCCTCATAATCCTAGCAACTATAGTTCTTGGAGAAAAATGACCACTGATTGGTCCATCATAGAACTCATGTAACACATTGTCAATCTAACCCAAATCAATACACCTCAACAAAATACATAAAAATTTCTTCCTAAATAGAACTCCATCAATAAGTACATAAAGAATGGATTGTAGCCTAAATTACATTCTCTTGGCCCTATCGAGTACCTTGTGGACACTCACCAGTTTGAAGGAAATGGATCATGTCCTATATCCAAATTTTCATAGATGAAGGTGAAACTGATATAAAGTCATGATGAAGTACCAACATAACTTCCTTTTTATCTTTCAAGTCTAAAGTGAGATGCTCACATAGTCCTTTTCCTTTCACTAATTTAGTAGTTTTGATCTCCACATCATATTCCATCACCGTTATGATCCATCCTTCCCTCTTTTCATTTAAATCTATGATCAATAGAAAGTCTTTCACATTAAGATGAGGTACAAAAATGTGAATCTTGTTTCTAGGAAACATATGCCTAAGCTTCTTTAAACTCCATATAATTGAAAGCACTTGTTTTTCAACATATGTGTACCTTATCTCATAACCTTCCAAACCTTGACTAAAGAAAGCAATAGGTTGTTCAAAATTTTCATCATTAGCTTGAGTAAGCATGGTAGAGATTACCTCTTCATTTCCAAAAGTATACAGGTTGAAATATTTATAGAAGTTTTGACTTTCAAGGGTAGGATCTTTTGAAATGGCTTTCTTGATCTCCTCACAAATTTCTTTCCTCCTTCTTGTCCAAGTGCACACATCATCCTTCATTAGCATGGAGGTCAAGGTCTTGACCATGTTATAAAAATCAAGAATTAATCTCCTTATGAAATTGATCTTACCAAAGAAACTTTGTAGAACCTTCTTATGTTTAGGCAAAGATAATGTCAAGATGGCATTTACCCTTTTAAGATCAATAAATAGACCTTTCTTGGAAATAATGTGGCCTAAGAGTTTGCCTTCATGAACAAAAAATGCATACTTATTTAGGTTCAGAGAGATCCCAAAATATCTATACCTCTCAAAAATATGTCTTAGGTGAGACAAATGGTCATTGGAATCCTTGGAAAAAACTCTCACACCATTAAGATAAACTAATACAATGTCATTAATTAGTCTTTGGAAAGCCATATCCATTGCACATTGGAAAGTAGCTCCAGCATTTGACAATACAAATGTCATCTTCTTACAGGCATATATTCCCCATTTGGTGGTGAAGGCTATCTTGTACTGGTCACTTTCTTTTACCAGAATTTGATTATACCCAAAATACCCGTCAAGAAGGGAAAACCTTTCACTACCTACCACAACATGTAAGATTTTATCCATAGAAAGAAGGGGATAATTATCTCTCAAGGAGACTCTATTCAAGTCCCTAAAGTCTACACACAACCTGATCTCCACATTTTTCTTCCTAATAGGGACTAAATTATCCAACCAAGAGGAATGCTTGATAAGAAAGATTATTCTAGACTCAATCAACTTGTTGATTTCTTTCCTCATGAGAGGCTCAATCTTTGGATTGATTGGGATTTTCCTTTGCTTAATGGGCTTGGAATTTTCATCTAGCTCTATAGTGTGTTTATCCAAGCTTGGATCAAGTCCCCTTAAGTCCCTTCAAGTCACTATATTCCCATGTAAAAATATCATTCATTTCCTTGCATAGTTCAATGAAGTCATGCTTCTCTTGATTAGTGCATACCTTTCCAAGTACATGTATCTTATCTTTAAAGATATCTAATTTTTCATAGTTTTCCTTCTTGATAGATGTGCTTACCTTCTCTTTCTTTAGATGGTCATCATCATTGAATATGCTCTTAAGAGTGATTAGGCCTTTAGGGAGTTTGTTAGACTTCAATTGCATAATTTAGCCTCCATATTATTTCTATAGTTTAGATTTATTCTTGAAATAAAAATTATCTTATTCCTATAGAAAAAGTGTTATTTGTTGGTCACTATCAAACACCTACCAATTAGTGACATTATCCACTATGGCGGGCCTTACAATCACTTTTAGTTGAGGTTGGTTCTTGTCCTCTTTTATCCCTTTTAGAACATCAAACTAAGCTCCATTCATTGCCAACCTATCATCATGATTGGTATCTTCTCTTGAGATAGAAGTGATGTTAAAATCCATGAAATATTATATAGGATCCCAAACTCTATGCTTGTAGGACCTGAGCAAGGAATTCTTGGTCAAATTGTACCCTCTAACATAATTCACAACAAGATCATTATCTCCATACACTTGTAGTTCCTTAGCTCCTCTTTTTATATCCCATTCAAGGCCATGAATAATGGCTTCATATTATTATACATTATAGGTGCAAGAGAACTAAAATCTGAAGATTAAAAAATACCTTTCCTTTGAAGGTGAAACCAACATTGCTCCACCACCAGCCCTAATTTTTCATCTTGACCCATCAAAGAAGTGTTTCCACAATACATTAACATCCTCACTTGAATTCATCAAATTAGGCATGAAATAGTCCTTATCATTCATATAATAGACTCCAAGACTAGACTCTTCAATAAACTTGTAATGATCATGCTCATAGTGTTCATCTCCCCACTCATTTAGGAACATATCAGAAAATCCTTCAAGGTAAGAAGATGGGGATTGATCAATGTGAAGCTCCTCTTTATTAATTATATGATAATTAAAATTTGACACCTTAGGTGAGTAAGGCTCTGAGTGATCTCTATTAATAGTTTTAGAGTCACTTTTGACCTTAGTGCCATACTTTGTTCTAAATACCATGTAGGACCAGTTAACTACCAAGTATCCACCTATCTTGGATGTGAAGTCTCTTGATTAGAAAAGATAAAAGAAGGGAGGAAAATATTACACCACCACATCATGAGGAATTTTAAAGGTAGGACAAACATTAAGTATCAAATTCAAACCTTTAACTATCCCCAAAGTCTTGGCAGGTAATCCATTTAATTGTAAAACTCTTTTAGTCATTGGCTCATACTTGAGGCCTAACTCTCATGTATATCTAGTCATAACTAAAGTGCTATCCTCACTATATATAATGAAAATATTAACCAATAAATCACCAATACTTATAGATATGAAAAAAGGAGGAGTCTTCTCATCTTTCTTCACTTGACCATATATAGATTGAGTTCCATTTACCAAAACCACATTGTCATTTCTAGATGGGCCAAATTGTAACTTTATATAATCCCAAAATGAGATTTTCATATGAATCTTCTTCATCTAGTCCAGCACATTGATGGAAGGATTACTCACCTTGGGGTTCTCCTTATGAACATGAGCACCTTGTCATGTAGCTTGTGGAGGTAGAGTTATAGTAGCTAGTCTAAAGCTTGGAATTATCTAATTTTTTTTTCACTTTAGGAGATGTATTACATCCACTTACCATAGGATATGATATATGGGTCAAAAAAGGTCCATTTTTGGTTCCTTGAAATTCTTCCATATCCCTCTTCTTTGATCTAGTGTTGGCAGCCACACTAGCATTGATGTTATTTGAATTTACCAAATGATTGATGGCATAAAACTCTCCCTTCAAGTGATTGATGAGATTATAATAAGATTTTAATTGGCCACCTTCCATCCCATGTTGCATTGAAATCTAAAAACTTGGAACTTGTGGTATTTGATTTCCTTACATTGTCATGGTTTGGTTGTGCATCTCATTTATATAAGCAACTTGTTATTGACTTTGCTAAAAATAAGGGTAGAATGGTTATTATTAAACCAAGATATTTTTAGTGGTAACAAGAGCCTTGGAGGATGAAATAACACTTATATTATATCTTTGATAAGACTTGACATGGTTCATTTGGCCTTGTCCTTATCCATTGTTCTAGAAATGAGGTCTACTTGTTTGTCCACGCTAGTTGTATGTTTGATATGGCCTATAACTTTGAGCTTGTTGTATTTTGATGGAAATTAACTAATTTGTAAAACTTTTAAGTAAGATTTTAAATTAAAGGATTTAATGTTAAGGAATAATGGTAGGACTTTCTTGATTAGGCAAAGGGGCTGAAATGGGCAATGCACCTTGACTCAAAGAATGCATATCAGGGAATAGTGCCATTAGAGGTCTAGGAGCTATCTTTCCAAATTAAAAAAGACAATTCTTAGCATTTATGGCTATTTCATAGGCAACAGGTAATGTGTTTCCACCCATAGATTGAATCATCATGGAAATGTCACTATTCAATGCTTTCAAATAGTTCAAAAAAGCATAGTTTGGAGTAGGTCTTACAAGAGATGGAATCCTATCCCATGTTTTTTGAAACTTAGTGATAAAATATTGCATGAATTCATGTGGTTCCTTAATTACTATGGTCAATTTCTTAGCTAGAGATAAGTGATCACTCTTTTCTGCAAACCTATTAGTCAGTAGATCTCCCAACTCATCCCATGATCTAATAGAATTTATAGGTAGAGTTCCATACAAATCCAAAACTTTTCCTTTGAAAGACAAAGCCAACAACCTAATAGCTCCATCTTCTTGGGTGATGTTGAGGATATTAAAAAAAAATCTATGTTCCTAATGTGATCCATGGTAGTGATAGGACCATCCCTACTAAAATATGGGATACTTTTTAGGGATGCTCCTAAAATTTGATCATATTGAGAAAGATGCAAGGGAGATGCCTAGGTGAAAGGCATAAAAGGTTATCTCATAGCCATATTAGGAATATAACTATAAACATTATGAATAGTATGAAACAGAAATTTGGAATGTTTAAACACAAACTCTCACTTATAAAGATGAGTGTTGACAAACCTAAACCTTTTGGCAAAATATGGAGGTAATTACACAAATTCAAAAGGTACACCTTTATCAATAGACCTAGTAGTTCCCTTTAGTATGGAAAGAAGGACTGATCATTAACCAAATATTTGATTTCTTTAATGGAGTCACCAGGTACTAAATGTATATGATTATTCCAATTCAAATATGCCAAGACTAACACCAATATTGAATAATCTTCTAGGAATTAGAAGTTCCACCAGGCATGCCAAAAACTATTGTCATTTCAATTTTCACCCTTGAGGAAATGCTAAGCTCTCCTCATCCAAGTGGAAAAATGGGGTCACATCTCTTTCTATGGGTGAAAATTTCATTGAGATGAATCTCTAGATAAGGGTATAGCTCCCCTTAATGCACCTTTGAATCTCTCTCTAACCTATCAATTATGTAAGAAAAGGGTTAAATAAAAAAACTAAGAAGCAAATGGTGATTCACCAATTTATAATTTCCTCTCAATTAACTAAAAATACTACTTGAAGATAAGTAAGGTGATTCTCACACAATACTCAGAACATAGGATTCACTGTTACATCAGTGTTTCATATGCTAGATTCAAGAAGGTTTATGATTCTTGGGAAGGGAATGAAGGATTCCAAAGAGGGATAAAATCATGGACCACTTCTAAGATATCTGTACACTTAGAAAATAATACTATAAAACACCTAAAATAATCTCCTTTCTAAAAATTAGTAGACCATCAAGAGTACAAGCTAGAAAAGACAATCTTTCACTAGACTAAACCGACAAGATTCAGGTCATTACTCAATATTACAGCATATGAGTGACAACAACACTTGTGTATTTATTCAAGATTTATTGAAGTATAAATATGGCTAGAGTTTTCCAAAAAACTAGTGGAGACTAATAAAATGAGCCAAGGGAATACATATTTATAGCATTGAGAAGTGGAGCAAGCAAAGGAAGTCTAAAGGTCACTTAGACATGTGTCACCTTCAGAGAATCAATTACATTTGTATGTGGGAAAGAGATGGATGAGATATGCCATGTAAAAAAATGAATCAGTTATAATTGAAAAATTTACAATTGCACCAAATTATTGAGGCATTTACCATTTTTTACCTCTATATTCATCTACAGGTTCTTGACAAGCCTTTTTTGACTCCAATGACTAGTTTCCACAATTTGAAATTGTAGTTTGTGGGGCCATCACCTTCTTGGATATTTTATTTGAAATTTCATTTTTGTAGACTTAAGATTATTTTAAACTTTTATCAAGTGATCTTTAACTATGGAAAGTGTCCCCTAAATCATGAAAGGTGCCCTTTCGGGACCTTTGCATGGCACACTTTTTCTTGTAAGATATCTTTTAGGGAAATTATTTAGGACACTTGGCTTCAAAGGTGTTCTTTGAAAATATTTTTCTCGACTACTTTTCCCAAAATAAATCCTTTGGGATTTTCTCCTTTGACCATATTTGTAGACAATTTCCCAAATAAATACCTTTGAACTTTTAATTTCAACATTTTCTCTCAAGAGAATTCATTTGTCTCTTTTCCTTTAGTCTTTTCTCCTAAAACAATTCCTTTATCCCCTTTTTTCAAATCAATTCCTTCAAACTATTGGATGACCCTTCAACTTTTCTAAAATTAGACCATCTAGGAAGGATACTTTTCCTGAAAAATACCCTTTAGAAACTTTAAACTGAGCCAAAAGTGCCACTCAAAAATGTTGCAAATGACCCCTTCAAAAAAATTACAAATGACCCCTTCCCTATAGAACCATATTTTGAATAAAATTATTTCAAAAAAAATGTCTAAAATAATTCCATCAAAAAGATTGAAGTGGACCATTTCCTAAAAGAAAGATACCCTTCAAAAAAATTGTTCTAGACAAAATGTTCAAAATAATTATTGACACTTAAATAAAAAACCAAAAGATAAAACCTCCAAAAGAATGAAAACTTAGTAAAAAAAAAATAGACCCAAAAGGATTACTATGTAAAGGCTTAGCAAAAGACCAAAATTAAACTTTTTGAAAGAATTATATTTGTACATTTGTTGCAGGCTTATATATAACACTTCTTTTGAATGAAACTTGTATACTGGACCTAGCCAAAGTTATAGACTTAGATGGCTAAGTTTTCAAATAAGGGTGCCCAATTTTGGCCTAAAGGGCTAAAATTTTGTCAACAATATCCTTACCTCATGGCATAGTGACAATGTGGACCATAAAATTCAATATAGGTTGTGGGACACTAATTGGGGTGGGATGATAGTTTATCTCAACCTTGAGGCAGGACCAAAGTAGGTAAATATGAAAGTGTTTGGGACATCAAAACCATAGAAGATGTATTATTAAGGAGATTTAAGAATTTATCGTCATTCATTGTAGCCTTAAATTTATTATGCATTGATGTCCCCCATTTCATTACATGATTATGAAATATATTACATATTTTAGGCCAATAACATGTAATTATATGAATCATTACTTGTATTATAAATTACACACTATGAATATCCATTTGAGCCATTATAAAATGTTCATAATAACAAACCAACCACTTGGGGAAAACTGTAAGGAATGTTTGGAAACCAAAAGAGGTTTTTATTGAAAATAAGTATCTAGACAAAATCCAAGAATTAATTTGAAAATATATCCACCCTTCATCCTCTAGATATAATTTACTAAAAATGGTAAATTGTAAATTCCAAATTGCTATAAATATTTGAAAAACAAAATAAGGTTTTTGATCTTCTCAATTTGACTAACCAAAACCTCATAGTGATTTTAAAATAAGGTTGTTTTGAATAAAATATTATCTAGACAAGTCATAACCCTAACAAAAAGAAGACAATAAGAATATAAGCATGAAACCCTAGGGCACAAGTGAAAAATCATTATATTTACACCCATGTATATGGAAATTGTTAGAAATTTGGTTTGAAGGTCAAAACCTATGGCAAAAAATATGAAACCCTATAAATAAGGATGAAACCTTAAGGGCAATCTAGGGGTTTTAAATGTTTAAGAAATATATAGGTTCACCAATATGTTACCCTATTTTTAAATTTAGTGTGAATATTACTAGGCTAAGATTATAGAATTTATTTATATTATAAAATATGAAAATCAACCATAAATATGAATCTACATTATTGAGATTGATCTGATAATTCAACTTATAATATATGGAAATTAATAAAGAAATCATGATATTGAGATTTAGTATTTGATTAATTTATTGTAGATGTGTTCTAATAGTAGAAAAAAACTAGAAGCAAGCTTATGATTCATCTAGATCCTAAATTGAATGCTCATTCCCATTGGGTCACTAACATCAGGCCTAGGGTATATTTTTTAGATGAAAGTGACCTAATCTTATAATATTATTCTTATATTTAACCATAAGTCTAGTGAGTGTACTTGATATGTCCATATATGTGTGATATTTTACTCTTAACTATCCATAACTCAAAAAAATAGCTTCTTTCTCTTTAAAATCATGGGTCCCTTTTGAAGGATGAAAACATGTAAAATGATTAGGAAATGTAATTGATCTAAGATAACCCCAATCACCCTCATTGATGATTGATTGTTTCCTACATATCTAATACTCTAAAGAGTGAATTCAAGTCACAAGTAGAAATTTCCTTTAGTGTAATTGTGCTCTTTTTTTATATGGATGCACCTAGAAATTTGGCTTTTATCTTGATAATATTGACATTTAACCTAGCTTGGTGTGCTTAAAACTTGGATAATGATTACTTTTAGACCCTATTTCTAAATTATATAGCACCTCAGTCTTGTACACTTGGTAAATACATATCATGGATGTACCTTTAGCTTTTGTACCTTCTCATTGTTGAAAGGCTGATAATACTCTCTTTTATGCCTATTTATTATCTCTTAGTCTGGCCAATGTTATTCTAATGACTCAAACATTCTATCATACCTAGAATTCTAGAAACCTACTTATCTTATGTCCCTAAAAGTTCTAGACCTAGGCCTATTTTTAATCTTTGTAGACACTTGTATCCTAGTTAGAAGCCTATATCAATGCTAGTGTCATATTCTAATGTAAGTGTCCAGTTCCCTAAAGTCATTTAATTTATAAATTAAATTTATTTATATGATTGGCCTAAGTGATTTAATGTGATATATTATTTTAAATGATTATTTTATATTCATGATCAATCTATTTCATTCTTTACCTAGAAATTCTTACTTCTCACAATGCACTTACCAAAATCATTTAATCAAGAATTCAAGTGAGAAAAACTTCCCTATTTTCTTCTATTTGCATATATTGGTCATAGGGAAAACACATCTACAAGCTTTAAATACCAGAGGATCATATCATGAGACATATTTACCAAATTATAAACTAGGTCACTCTATGTACATGATTATCACACATTACATCACTATACACACACAATCCAACATGTGAGGGATAACTACATAAGTCTAAGGACCTTTTTAGAGTATTGTATATGTATGTAGTGCTAATTAACAAAGGTTTGTTTTGGATATCTTGAAATTGTGTGCCCACTAACCCATTTTTTCCACAATCACTATGAAGATGAAGAACTACAATTTTGCCATTTGAAAAGGAACAACAATCCATGATCTAGATCTAAGAACACTAAAACAAATGTGACACAAAGCCTAAAATATTATAAGTGGTCACATCAATATTGAATAGGTATTATATATGACACATACATCTAGGTTAGATAAAATCATCAACGCAACCATCCAAGGTTGATTCAAGTGACTGAATTCATTGAAGTGATTAATCTAGAATTTGATGATAGTTATAGAATCCACTTCTAGTCTGATTCTAGCATGTTCTAGTTTCAAATATATATTAACATTAGAACAAACAAAGTATCTTGTTTTCATTATCATTAAAATATTTAACATAGTTATACTTTCTATTTTTAACATATCTCAACATAATAAATTTAGTGTATGTTTATCTAAGTTTGTAGATTAATTAGCCTACTATAGAGATAGTTTATCACCCTTGGGCCCTAGGCTATCTCTATCTCTTTAACCCTAGATTCCCATATCTATATTTAAGGGTTAAACATTTGGTGAATCAAACCTTTCTTATAAAAACTCTAGATGTTGATTTGGGGTTTCCTAATTCTCTATTTTTATTTAACAAGATTTCCCAAGTTAAAAATTAGGCTTCATTTTTATAAAACATGTGAAAAATGGATGCATTTATAGCCCATTTTAGGATCCAATTTATGATTATAACTATGATTTGTTACTATTGTTGTGTAATTAGACATATCAATAAAAAAATAAGAAAATTCATCAATATAATGAGAAGTATTTTAAATGAGAGAAACACTTAATCTCTCTTCATAATTATTTTTATAATACTGTAAAGATAATATATGGATGCCAATATGCATGATCTTAATCATTTTATTCACCTAGATCTTATTTGAGTAATAGTCACCATTTCACATGCATTATTCACCCATAACTTATATTAGATTTCTTGGTCCATGCTATTACTACTCGAAAATGTAAATATGTCCAAACTAATGTACCACCTATTAATATATACAAAGTGCTTCCTAAGACAAAACTAGTGATCAAATCTAAGGGGTATGACCTTGTTGACTAACTAAGAAACACATGCTAAGATCTTAATCCTCAAAATTTTAAATAAATCAAATATATAAGGATATCCTATATGAGGCATTGTTTGATACCCAAGCTGCAAATGATATTGAACTAGATTAATTTTTATATATTATGCAAGACCTCAAAAATAATGTAAAACTCACTACCTTTTATCCAATAGATTTACCATCCAAGGATATCATTGACTAAGATTTACATTTATTCATACAATTTACTATGCATAATAAGGGAATAAAAAAGTCATCATTGATAATGAATCAGTCCTAAACATTTGTATCAAAAAATTCTAACCACCATGGGTATTAGTAGTAATCTTCTTCAAAAATCAGTTCTCCATATCAAGGGGTTTGATAATTCACATAACCCTTTGGTTGGCCAAATCAAATTAGATGTGACATTGGGACCAAAAATTGTCCTAACTAGTTCTTAGTTAATGTCTCAATAATTATAATGTAATATAGTTTTGGGTAGGCCTTGGATACATATAATGGAGGTTGTCCCATCTACTTTGCATTGATTTGTAAAATTCATACATGATGGGACCTTATTGACAATTTTAGTTGATAATAAGCCCTTCAAATTTTTAAAAATGATACATTTTGATATAGATGGCATCCCTATAATGGTAACACCTTCATAATGTATCCCACTTGATAATATACACAATTTTCAAATAGGTGAGTCAAGTACAATGTCTCCTTTAGCTCCAAACACAAATCTAACACCACCTACTAAGATGCACATAGATACAATTCAAGAGAAAGAACCATTATAAAAGGAATTAGTGATGCCAAAACTAGAATAAAATCAAATATTTGAGCTTCTTTTATTGGTTAATACTAAAAAAAAGATGGCCATGTTCTAGATTATTATGGTAGTGATGATTATCTATCCCATGATATGACAAATGAGGCATTATAAAAAATAAAATTTGATCCACTTGACCATATTTTGCATCATATACTCACACATATAGGTCCCATTACATAAAATTTAAACTCACCTATAGAGGATACATAGCCAAATCAAGATATGGAGAAAGAAAAAATAACATATTAGCATGTAAATGTTTTTTATTCCTTACATCCCTCCTTTTTTCACACATTAATTAAACCTTACAAGGGGTAAATGTAGATACATCATGTAAAAAATGTGGAGGTATCCCATAAGACTCCATAATAGATTATACATATCACAAAAAACCAAGATACTATAGATACAATATGAAACATGGTACGTGAACATCACATGATATCTTTACCTACTAATAGGCACCAATCAAGTAGTAAGATTTTTCCTAAATAAGGATTACACTATTTTAACTATCATAAAATCATTAGTCATCACATAAATCAATGTAGGATATTTCAAAATTGGATTCAAAAATAAAATAATTAGAGCCACACAGAAATCATACTTGAGAAGAGAAAGAGACAAACTACTTCTAAAGATTCACATGAAAACCATACTTTAAAGTGACTAAGGCATGAATATCTAATTATTATTGTAAATATTTATATGGTTCACTACCAACATCTCAAGGTTGATAAAAACATTTTTAACATAGCTTGAATTATTACCATACTCTAATAGATGTGACATAATATCTATGAGTTATAATATTTACCAACTTTTCCTTGATCTATTGGGTAGATTATACTACCCATTGTGTGTGCATCAAATGTAGTATACCTTGTTTCATGGGTAATGGATCAAATACTAAATTTGACTTTACATCTTAGATAAAAATGGTTAAATGATATAAAATCAACTATTAGTAATGCAAATTAATACCTTACTTTCTAACATGAAAACAAAGAAATTGATATCCCATATGATTGATATGATAACATCTAGATACCAATAGTTGTTGGTATATAATTATCAAAAAATACAAAAGAGTTGAAAATAAGATAGTATAAGTAATTTTGGCAAAAAATTCTACCACATATTAGTTTATCTCTTGAATTTGAGGAATTGTTAGACTTAGTGGTTCCACACTTCAAGCATATTCCAAAACTACTAAAAAAACTTAAAATAATCCAAAAATATTTTTAGCATTTACATGTTATATTAGCTCCTTAACATATATGTTGTTGGTTCCATGTTGATAGTTATAATATCATTTATTTATATATATACATATGTTTCACACATATTTTGAGTGTGATACAATCACACATAGATACATGATCTATTCATTTTCAAATGTTAGGAATTTCCTCTGCTCATGTCATGTGAACATTGGGACATCTAATTCTTTGATCATGATACATCTAGGTTATATTATTCTATGATCACTTTACATTATCATGTTTGATATTATGTACTTATACATGCCTTTATACATGTTTATATCTTCCATACTGTACTTGATATGCTATGTACTTAACATTTTTTACTAACACATATTATCCATGGGGTAGTATTCTATGTTATGTTGGTTACTTATTATATATGTTTTCTTTTTTTCACTTATTTTAGTGTGATCCTTGCTTTATACTATCATGCATTATCTTAATTATTCAATCATTTGAATATATTTCATTGATTATGGTTCCCATGCCTAAGTTTTCCTATTGTGACATTTATATATGTCTTGATTTGTTATATTTTGATATTTGAGTATCTCATTCCTTATTTTGTGGATATTTAACTAAGTCATGTCACTTTAATTATTTGCAATTTGAACATGCCCATTGTTTGAGGTCTCCTTAGGCCATTATCTTTTGATTTTATTTTGATTGTTCTTGTGTTTGTATTTGATTTCTTGTTGATCTTGTATTGAGATTGTACTGTCACTATTTAGATTTTTCCATCATTCAAATCATGCATATTAGGAATTTATGTGATCATATTATGCATGCTTTAATGACATATTTAGCTAGACATGTTACTTCTATCTTCTACATGGTCCATACATAGGTCATGTAGCTATATTATCCTTTTAAGGGAAGGTTATTACTAATGTATACTTCCCCTCACCTCAAAATTAGAGTCATATTAGTGAGGTCATACCATAGAGGCATGGCTTTGACATTTTCACAATTCATCATATTCAAATATATAGTGGGGGCATGTTTTGGAAACATGTTCTCCATGCTTACACCAGTTTTAGTTTTAGATATATAGTGGAGGCATGCTATGGAAACATATTCTCCACACTTACATAGTTTGAAAATTGGCCAAAAATTAGTTATGTGATTAAGATACATAGTTGTGGTATAATTCTATAGATTGCTACCATTATCATACCCACTTTTTAGCATGAGATATATATGAGGTTCATTGTTATACAAAAGGCATCTAAACTACAAAATCAATATCAATTTTAGATTTAAAAATACATTTATGGATGGTCATTACCCACTAAGTTGGACTTTTATCGACTATATTTGTCCCATATACTATAGTAGTTAGTTCATTTTTGGTATGGTTGAGGTGATTAAATCACTTGATATTTATAAATTTATATGTTAGACTTGAATACATCATCCAATCTCACCAAATTTATAGTGCAAGTTGACTTTTTTCACTCACACTCTCCAAGTTATATGTAAGATTGGGTTACATGATTGAATTAATCTCAACTACCTAGTGGTAACTCACCTTTAGCTCTAAGGTTGGGGAAAATTTTTATCCTTTAATATTTTTATATTTATGCACTTTATATATTTATATTTGTTCTAAACTTAGTTTTAATTATTCATAATGATACATATTTTCTAAATCAAATTATCAAAAGGTAAGGTAGTTGCATCAATACATAGGTGTACTCCTAAATCTTATTGTATTTACATTCAATTATTTCAATTTTAGATTATATTAATTGATTATATATTGTAACTATGATCAATAAATTTGAGAAAGAGAGGAGGTTAAATCAAGTGTTAGTCCATAAAACCATGAAATCAACACCCTAACATACTAGCATCTCTAATCCTAGATCTTAGGGGGAGCTCAATGAAAAAACAACAATTGAAAACCCAACTAAAATGCAAATAATAATAATATTTACCTTCCTTGATAGCTTCAAATGATTTCTTCATTTGGCTTGCTCAGTTTATACATAAGAAGTATTCGTCAATGACTTAAGGCTAACATCATCTCTTCTATGTGCCATTTTTTAATTCTTGGCTTTATTGATATAGTTTGGCTCAATTTCAATATTATAACACTAGGATTTTAGCTTCATGAATATATTCCTTTATTATAACTCTACTTTGATTGAGATCCCTAAATGAAGAGATCTAGGCTTGATTTTATATGCTTTCAAATCTCTTAGAATGGGTTAAATCTAACCATGGTTGAGTTTATTAAGCTTGGTTGTGTTTTTCATATTCCTAGAATATTCTCTTTAGATATTTTCCAAAAATGACAACTCACAACCATGGTTGAGTTTATTAACTTTGGTTGAGTTTGGCATATTTCTAAGATATTCTTTTAGATATATTTTAAAAGTGACAACTCACAAAGGTAAGATGCTCGTGAATTTTCTTTTTATTAATTTATTTAATTGAATTATTAGCTCATGGGTTAACTCAATTAAGATTTGAAATTGATTTAACTTGTTAATTGATGTTGATTAGGGTGTGCAACTTAATTAATTCTTTTGAGGCATTTGGTTATTTGTTTGATTTTGATTAATTTAATGTGTGTATTTGCCTTATTTAATTTATTTATATGTCAAATTGATTTAATTCAAGGTTATGAAGCCAAATCCAAGACTAATATAAATTCTTTATCTAGGTATTCAATAATTGGAAAGATTTGGTCTAAAGTCAAATACGAAGCCATTGGTGGGCAAATTTAGGTGTCTAAAGTTTGCCCTTATTTGGGAAGATGTTTCAATCTATAAGCATAATAACATATTTTTAAATATTAAAATGGTTATTTATGCTTATGAATGCAATAGTAATGATTGAACTGTATCCCCCCCTCAAGGGAGTGGTTGGAAAGTGGGTCAACAAATGCTCCCTCAAAATAAAGTAGCAAAATGAGGTGACCAAAAAAATGAAGATGATGGGGTGAAAAAATAATGATTTACCCAAATTTGGGAAAAAATCATTAATAAATACAAGTGGGATGGTGTAAAATGGTTTGCCCATAGATGGTTATAAGCATTTTACCTTGATTGTGGTAATATGGTATGATAACACAATGATTTGCCCCAGCAGGGGATATGATCATTGAGAAGATGGAGATGCCCCAGTTAGGATAGATAAACAAGAAAAAAAATTGGTGATAACATAATTATTTTCCCATAAGGTGATATAATCATTTAGAATGCATGTGGGATATTGTATAGTGCTAATGTAGTATACTCTAATTATGAAAACATGATTTATGGTTGATGATTGATAAGTTGATATGAAAGATAAAGATGAATTAGGACAACTTGCTAGTAAGGAGATGATCATCTAAACTAACAAAGGTTGAAATTAATTTTCTACTTAATTAATTTATTTGGAATATGATTGGGTATTAGATTAGGATTGTTGTTGATGTCAATATTGAGGAGATGGGGATGCTACATTGATGTTTTAGACCTCTCAAAGCTGATTTTTGTTGTAGCATTTAATGGTAGTCCTCATGATAGAACACCATGGGGGCTTGGCCAAAATATGCATAAAGACTGATACTCAATTAAAAATAATTACACTGATGATAAAAACCACGATGAAAATGTAGACATTTGAATATGGATAAATTCAATAATAATGTGAAAATAATCACCCAATAAACACACATAGACTGAATCATGGCCATAGTGCTGAGAGAAAACACAAAAAACAAACAAGAAAACAAAAAAAATAGATAAACAAATAAGACATAAAAAAACAAACAAGTGTTAGTCCCTATGTTAATATAAACAACATGACAAACATTTCCCCTAGAAAGTAGGTGACAACTAAACAAACAAACAAAATGGGAGAATAGAAGAAAAGGGAGGGGGTGGTCGAATTATCTCCATATGCACAAGGAAAGTGGACACTACTTACATAGTTTCATGGATATGATAATCCAACAAAACTTTAGGCTAAATGTAGTTCTTCTAGGAAATGGAAAGAAAATAATGATTGATAGAAGACATGATGAATGTGATAGAAGAATAGGGATGAATTTCCAAAATGGGGATAGTGTAAGATAAAATGCCAAAAAGGATGGGGAAACTAAGAAACAAGTGGTTCATTTTTGACTTAGTGAGGGTTCTTAGAATCCTTAAGGCAAACAAGTGGTCAATGTTTTTGTTTTTTCTGAACAATTTTCAAATATTTTTAGAATTTTTTTGGAATTTTCTAAGCATCTCAACTCAATAGAGAATGATGAGACACTAAAAAGGTCCAAGCTCATAAAATTATATGAGCATTATAACTTGAAATGATGCCTATAAAATGGAAATAACATGGCTAAAGGGGGACTAAAATGACCTCAACATGAATTAAACATGACCTACATAGTCCTAAAATGGATTTATCTTATAGTAGTTCACCTCATAGTGGAGGAATTTGACTAGGGTAACAGCCAATTCAAACAAAATAGGCACAATTGGTATGATGGCATAAGATGTCATAGGAATGGGTAGGTGATATGTCAAGACACAATAAACAAATTTTTCCATTAGTTTTCCCATAGGTAGTTATAACTAGGATAAAATTGATTGATCAATGATACTAATTTTCCCCAACATGTGATATAATTAGTATCAAGACTAATAAACATTGATTTACCCTAGCAGGTGATATAATTAGGCTTACATTAACAAACATGATAAGAAGAGTATATGAAATTAAGGATACAACTACCAAAACTTCTATCATACTAATCCAAAATACTACCTCTATTTGAAATGATTGAAATAACTATTAAAACTAGTCTAATTCTATATGCTGAAAATATAAAACCAATGGATGAAGCAAGGTCAAATGGGCTAGGTTGATAGGATGTAAAACATGTTTGGTCAAGTAGGAACAAAATTCTTAGATAGTCTAGATGGAATGTCAAAATGAGAGGATGCCCTTGCTTAGGATACTAATGGTTTGATAGATTGGATAAAATGGTAAGAGGGTTTACCCCAAGTGATAAGGTAAATGGTTAGGATAATGTGACAATTACAAAATTATTGATAACTTAATATGATATGGTATATGTTTGGTGCTAGCCTAGTTATGATAAATGATTCTATTGTTCTTGCTAAAGTGGAGATGCACATCTCGATCAATAAATAATACAACTAGAATAGTCAATATTGTAAATTGCTAGCCCACAACTCATCTACATAGATACTCTATCAAGAACTTTCTATAGATTTAGATGTAAATGATATTATTGTGATCTTCATTCATTATTGATTTTAATTCCTTCAAGTGTTGAGATAAGATATCCTCATAGCCTCTACAAAATAAAATGTGACCACAGATGGTAAATATAGATAAATGTTGGTTGATAGGGTTGCTAGTAAAATGGAATGGTGGAGGATAATGGAATTATAATGGATGGGAAACAAATAAAGATTGGGATTTTTAGGCACATATAATATTTTTGATTTTAGATTTGACATAACTTTAGATGTGGTAGGGCCAAAGACTTTTGAATATTCTCTCAATAATACCACCAAATTCTTCTATTATTTAGGTCTGAGAGTAGCTACCATCTAATTAAGATATAAAGTGGAAGTTATTGTGATTTGATCTTTGATAATGTCTTCATTAAGTAGTAAATAAATTTTGTGCTCAACCATTATCACCTTGAAGATGTTTTTACCAACTAATTTATCTTGATTGTCCCATAGCACCTCTGAGAAGGTTTCACTAAGTAACATGGGCTTTTTAATTTGATTATCCCCTAACACCTCTGAAAAGGTTTCACTAGAAGATGTTGAGTTCTAACTTTGATTACCCCTTAGTGCCTTAGAAAATGTTTCACTAAGAGAGTGTTATTATACTATATGATTGTGATCTTGGCTTCCTTAATTTTTTTCATATAATATGTCTCCATGGATGTAGTTCAACAAGGTATGATTCTTTAGTCCCAATCGACACTTATGGAAGATAGAATGTTAATGACATGGCTATGATAGTTAGTGATAATGGTATGTGGAAAAATAATGGAATGGAAAGAGGATGCACAATCCTTATAGAAGATACTAAGATAACTTGTGTAAATTTTGAAGTAATCATCCTCACAAATCATATAATGATCACAAATATATGCGTACTAATTTGCTATGCATGCATAACCAATGTTGTAATATTCATGAACATATTTTGTATCTAAATCTAATTTAGAATCAAGGGAGTCTAAATTTAGGTTGATATTGATGTTGATTCTACTTTTGAGGATAAATTTGATGTTGTTTCAAAACTAGAACCTAAATCTAATTCAGATTCTTCATCTAAAGGGTACTCTATTACAATGATGTCTTGCTGAATGTTTGGTATTAAATAAGTAATGACCTATGATTACATATTATGCTCCATTAAGACTAGTTTGTCATGGTGAAACTCCTTTAAATGGAAAAAAGGTCAAGAGACAACTTCTTAGAGACTAGCTTATCAAAGGGAGGCTCTTGAAAAATAATCATATGGTCAAGGTAATGGTTTGCCCAAAGGTGGTTATAATCATTAAGAAGTGACTCAATAAAGACTAGATCATCAGAGTGAGACTCCTTGACAATAGGTATAGCATTCAAAGGTGATTCATCATAGCTTAAATTTTCACAAATGGATGGTTCAAAAAAAATCTTGGATCAGTTGGTTCTCTTGGCCTTGGTTTCCAATGATTTGGAAAATATTAGTTTTGATCACAGCTTGGTCCTCAAATGATTGGCTTAGTTGGGTTGGTACTAATTAGATTGGTTTGTGTTTAGGTTAAATGATGGGATAAGGTTTTGGATGAATTATTAACTAAATTATTGGTTGAGTTTGAATGATACGTTGTGATCATGATTGGATTATTGGTTGGGATCATAATTTGATTGGTTGATATTTGGGTTCGATTGGCTGAGGTTTTCTAAAGTGGGGAATGATATGCACTAGATGAGGAATGGTTGGATGTAGGATAATGGGTGGGCACTAAAGAGCTTGATTTTGACACAATTTAAAGGATGAGGTCCTATAATACAAATGGTAGGGCATCGTAGAGCTTGATTACTCACATAAGCCAAAGTATCCAAGTCTTCATCATAAACCATATCATCCTAGTCAGGGTCTTGAGTTGGCTTGTAAATTAGCTCTTGTCTTTAGTCCCTAAATGGATTATTATAAGGAGGGTATGAATTTATCTCATATTCATCCTCATCATATAGGTCTTCACCCAATTCCTCCTCACCAATCATATTATTTTAGTTGAAGTTATGACTTTGGTCTTCAATTTGATTTGTGCAAGGTGGATAAAATTTTATCTCATAAACCATATTATCATCAAAGGGTTCTTAAATAAAACCATAAAATTGAAAGCCATTTTGTGTAGCCATTATATCATAGTTTGAATTATACGTGACTCCACCATAAGTGTAGCTAGACATATCCACATCAATGAAGAAAGCTCTAAAAATAAAAATGCTTAGAGTTATACAAACTCTAAAATACTATGTCCAAAGGACAAAGGGTACAAACTTGGTCTAACTTGGTTAAAAGGAGTATATTTGTATCTTCAAACAATGATTTGATCATATATTTGTATCTCTAAAATAATTTATGCTAAAACTTGGAATAAAATAGTCTAAAGTCAAATGTCTAACATCAAATGTCATACAGATAAAAGGTCAAGCATCTAAATAAAACCAACATGTCAAAGTCTAGGTCAAAGTGTTCTAAACAAGGTCTATACTAGGAAAGGGAAAAATTGACTTATAGGGCTTTCATCCAAAAATGGAGTCAAAACTAGGCTCAAACAAACATGATATGCTAGGACTTTTGGCTAAATGACATCAAAAGCCAGACTTTGAAACAAAGGTTGATGTGATTTGATTTAATCTAACAAGGTTGAAATAACTTTGACATAGACCCAACACAAAAAATCAAACATAAACATGATTACTTTGTATAATCCATAAGGAAAAAGACACCTTGAGAAAAGACTATGTTCTCCCAAATAAAAGCACAAAAAAATATGAGGATAGGTTGAATGAACAAACAAGCGATAGTTTTCAAATTTAGGCAATCTATTAAATTAGGTTATGAAACCCAAAAACTAAATATCTATGTATCATCCCTAGTGAAACAAGGCCTAAATATAAATCAATTAATATTCGAATTCAAACTTGTAAAGTTTAATGGAAAACTCAATGGTCCAAAACTATTATTTGACTAAACAAGATAGATAATATTAGACAGGATGATAGCATATCAACAAGGTCTAAATGGCTGATGTGACATAGTTTGAAACAAATTGAGTAGTCTAATTATGTAAGCATTCTAAAATGATGTGATCAATATTTTATTTTAAAAATTATAAGACACAAATTTGATAATGATTTGGGCAACATAACGGTACCCATCTTAAACAAGTAACACACACAAACATGTTTTACAAAATTGCAAGGCATAAGTGTGGCATAAAATGACTAGCATAACACCTCTTCAATCAAGGAGTGGTGTATAAACAAACTATATTATGACATGGTTATAAACAAATAAAGATAAGTTTTAATCTCAAAATATACTAAGAAAAAATGACCAAAACACACTAAGTATAATCATCCAAATCCTAGTAAGGGTATGACAATGTGGGATTGACTAAGATAATTATTTTTTGAATGTTATAGATGGATCAATTACACACTTTCATGATAAATTATGTAAAATAAATAAAATTTAATTGGGTTTATGTGGTACTTGGTTTTTAAAAAAATGTTCTTATCCTTTTTGCAACCACTACATCTGTCACTTGGTCAGTGTAGTATGATGTCCAAAGTGTAGATACATCTCGTGTGTAACTCTAATACTAGAATGTGGTTTAACTACTCAAACATATAATCCTAGTGGGAGTGGGTGAAGTTAGTGCTAGGAGATGAAACCTTGGGTCAAATCTTCCCTAAATAACTCATGGGAGGTAATGAAGTCCCCCTCACAAGCCAAGATGCATGAAATAAATGACACAATAGAAAGACTTTATGGTTTCCTCAAGGTCACCCAATAATATTGTGAGTTTTTAGAGAGGTATTTAAATGATATTCTTTCCATTCCTTGGAATAGGCTCAAATTGTGATGAGATGGTACTTTTTATCCCAAAATTTCCCTTAAGGGGATAGATGGGATAACATACATGCACATCTCTTTTCACAAAAACACACAATCAACAAGTAAGTTTACAAATAATTGAAGTGAAGTTAATTTCATTGCATTCAATTGAAATTTTTTTTATTATATTTGTTACTATCCCTTATCTTTGAGAAGTGCAAATGAAAATAATTACAAACCACCCAAAAATAAGTTGGCGCTTTTGATCCCAAAAGTTCCCTAAAGGGGATTGATGAGAGATCTTACACGCAAAAATCCCTATTTACTCAAAAAATATTAGAATAAATAAATTAAAAAAAAAATTAAGTGTATTCAATTTTATAACACTAAATTAAATTTGTGGTGGTGTTCTTTTAGCACCTTGGCTTTAAGTTATGAACTTCGAAAGAAACCACAAAAACTTAACCAATAAAATACCCTAATTTTTTTTTAAACACAAAATTGAAGGATTCATAGTTCATTTTATTCATAAAAATGAAGTGTGAAAAGACTAATTTATATTTAAATGGTTTTCTCTAAATAGGTCCTGCAAAGAAATGGTTAGAACATTGTTTATCCTTGAAGCTTATTTATCAAATAAGACAAGCAACTTTGAAGGGTTAAATCTATCGAACCTATGGAAAAAACCTAAAAAATGAAACATGTTAGGTTAAGAAAAGGTTATAAAAATCTCAATAAAAAAAATAAAAAATAAAATAAACCTATGAAACATGCAAACAAGTGAGAAGGTAAAAAACAAGAAAACTGAACACAAAAATCATAAAAACCTACAGTAAGTAATTTAGCCATAACTTTTATGATATACATATAATTTTCACTAAATTTTTGGATGTTATTTATAGGTCTATGGTACACCTCTTTGAAAAAATTCAGATCAAACTAGTGAATAAAAAATTAGCTATGTACTAATCATTTTTATAAAAAAATTAAAAAATAGAAAGTGATGGTTACTAAAAAAGTAATATCTTCTAAAATATAAAGATTTGTTTTTCAAATTTTTGAAGAATATCAATGAAATATTTACCTATATTAATATAAAAATTTAGACAAAAATATTAAGTAAATAAAAATTTATAAATTTTTTATTGGCCATTTTTACTCAAAACAAAAATAATAAAAAACAAGAATTAAAACTATGAAATACAAAAAAGTTGGTGGGTTACACTCTCATGAAGATAATACGACTATATGTGCCATTTTTTATCAAGGAATTTTACAAAGGGAGGAGATTAGATTATGTTTTAGTCCATAAAATCATGAAATCAACACACTAACATACTAACATCTCTAAGCCTAGATTTTAGGGGGAACTTAATGAACAAACAACAATTGAAAACCCAACTAAAATGCAAAGAATAATAATATTTACCTTCCTTAAGAGATTAAAATTATTTATTCATTTGGATTGATTATTTTATGCATAATAAGTCTTCATCAATGACATATGGCTAACATCATCTCCGCTATACACCATTGTTGAATGCTTGGCTTGATTGACATGGCTTTACTCAATTTCAGCATTATAACACTAGGATTTTAGTTTCAAGAATATATTCTTGCATTATAACTTTAATTTCATTGAGCTCCATACAAGAATAGATCTAAACATGATTTTATAGGCTTTCAAATCCCTTATAATGGGTTAGATCTGACCATAATTGAGTTTATTAAGCTTGGTTGAGTTTGACATATTATTAAAATATTCTCTTTAGATATTTTTCAAAAGTGACAACTCATAACCATGGTTGAGTTTATTAAATTTTGTTGAGTTTAGAATATTCCTAATATATTATTTTATATAGTTTCCAAAAGTGAAAACTCACAAAGTTAATATGCTCTTGAATTTCCTTTTTAGTAATTGATTTATTATCTCATGGGTGAACTCAATTAAGATTTGAAATTGATTTAACTTGATAATTGATTTTGATTAGGGTGTGCAAGTTAATTAATTATTTTTAGGAATTTGGTCATTTGTTTGATTTTTTATTAGTTCAATGTGTGTATTTACCTTGTTTAATTTATTTAATGAGTCAAATTGATTTAATGCAAGGTTATGAAGCTAAATTTGAGAATAATAGAAATTCTTGGGCTAGGTATTCAATGATTAACAAAAATTGGTATAATGTCAGATATGAAACTATTGGTAGCCAAATTTAGGTGTCTACAGTAACATGATTTTGGTTATAGGTCAATCACTAGAAAAGAATTCAAGTTGGACTCTTGTGAAGACAAGTTATGTTATGCACATAGGTACACATTTCGTTTCATTCAAACTTGTAATTTCATTACCAAATTAAAAGGGAAGAATGTAGACACTATTTCTAAATTATATAGAACCTCAATCTTGTACACTTGGTAAATACATATCATGGATGTACCTTTAGCTTCTATACCTTCCTATTATCAAAAGGCTTGCATACATTATCTATTTTGTGCATATTACTTATCTCATAGTCTGATCAATATTATTGTGTTGACTTAGACCTTATATCATATATAGAATGTTGTAAAATTTCTTATCTTATGTCTTTGCAAGTTTTGGACCTATTCTTATTTTCCATCTTTTTTGAGACTTGTATCTTAGTTAGACACCTACATCAATGCTACTATCCTATTCCAACACAAGTTTCTAGTGCCTTGAAGTCATCCAACTTAAAATGAAACTTATTCCTATGGTCAGCCTAAGTACTTTCATGTAAGATATTCTCCAAAAAGATTGGTATATATACATGATCATTCCTCATTATTTCTTCACTTAGTAACTTCTTACCTCACAATGAAACTTGAAAAAATAATTCAATCAATAATTCAAGTGATAAAAGATTATTTATTTTCTCTTATTCCCATATTAGTAATAGGGATAACACATCTATAGGTTTGAATTACTGAAAGAGCATCTCATGAGCCATATTTTCATAATTATAAGCTAAGTCACTCTATGTAATTGATTATCCAACATTACATCTTTATGCACACACAAGCTAACATGTACAAAATAATTACATAAGCCTGAGGCCCTCTTAAGAGTATTGGATATATAGGTATTTCTCATTGGTATAAGGGTCATTTTAGTAGTTGGACACCATGTTCCCAATAATTCATTCTTCCCACATCTACTATGAAGATGAAGAACTAAGTTTTTCTCATTTGATAAGGAGTGATAAACCATGATCCATATCTAGGTAGACCAAAGTGAAGGTGACACAGAGCCTAGAATATTTTAGGTGGTTGCATCTACATCCAATAGGTATTTTATACATGACACCTATGTATAGGTTAGATAGGAATGTCTATGTAACCATGTAAGTTTGACACAAGTGTCTGAGGTCACATGAGTACTTAATCTAGAATTTGATGTTAGTTCTAGAACCTACTTCTATTCTTATTCCCTTCTTGTTCTAGATCCATATCTATATTAGCATCATAACTAGATAAGTATCTTGTTTTGATTATCATTGTAATATCTAGCATAGTTGTACTTTTTATTCTTAGCATAATAAAGTTAATATATGATTATTTGAGTTTATAAATTAATTAGCCTAATATAGAGATATTTTATCACCCTTATGCCCTAAGATATCTCTATACCTTTAACCCTAGATTCCCAAATCTATATTTTAGGGTTAAACACTATTATTAGTGATTGATTTATAATTTATAATTAATATTGCATATTTACTCAATCTATAGTTGTGTATCTAATGAGTAGCTAAGAATGCCAAAGTATGAACAAGATTGACCTTATTTGTATTTAAAAATGCTCAATTAGGTAATTACCCACACCACTAACATGTTAGATGAATGGGCATAACTATGGAAATGATTTAATTTTGAAATTTTTTCATTTTTAGGCTTATGTTGGTATCGTCAACCTCATGACAATAACATTGACATTATTGTATGTGTATAGAAGTATTATCTAGGAGATATAAATGTTAATGTGGTGATTTACAAATGTTTGGGTAGGATATTCAACTAATTTAGCACATATTGAGAGGTCTTATAGGTAACTAATAACAACATAGAATTTATTCATCTCATAACTAGAATGTAGGTGTGTGGGAATATAAAAACAAAGTTATTTGGAGATGCGCAAGTCATGTAAGATATGTCTAAGCCAATGTTGACATTGCCAAGTGTTAACTAATATGTTTTAGTGCCTACATATATCAACAACCATATAATTCAATCGAAAGAGTAAAATAGATCATATTCATGATATTTGTTGACAACAAAGCAAAATAATAAAAATTTAATTCTAAACTAGTTCAAAGGAGCAAACTCCAAAACTTTGAAATAAGAATAGAATTCAAAATATGATCCTTAATTAATCACCAATACCTCCTATATATACCCTAATTATGTTATGTCTACTCCATAGGATGAACCTACTCACAATATAATAACATAGATAATAGTGATATGATAAAATCAAAAGTTATCTTAGCCATAGATCGGCCACATGTATCCCCATATACACTATAGGTTAAGGAAATAGCATGCCACTCTCCTTAAACATTATTTGTTTTTCAAAATTGAATAAATATATATTATTTTGTAGGAATAATTCATCCTTCTATGTTACATCCTCATTAATAATATTATTCACTTAATCAAATACCTATTAATATTTTTTGTTTGCATCATCTTAGTGCATGTTTACAATATCATCTCAGGTTCTAGAATGACTCTAACCTCATCATCTAGATATGATAACTTAGTTTTGGAAAATATTATTTGGATAATTTTCTTATTAAAATAGGAGACATTAAATAATGGATATATGTAGACTGAAGAAACTTCAGCTTATATGTGACACAAATAATTTTCTATAGGATGTGATAAGGGATGAAATACTTAAGAGAATTTATTTATCATTTTTATATTTCTTAAAGTAAATTTTATAATATGGTTCTAGGAAAACAAAGACCCAATTTCCCACTTCAAATTTTCTTTAACTATAGTGATAATTTACTTGTTGCTTCCTTCAATTACATACTATTGCAAATTTATCTTTTAGACTAACTAGTACCTCATATTGGTGTTGAATGTGTTCTTAGATATAATAAACCTTTGTATATACCTTAAAGGATGAAGTGATGGATGGTATATTTTTACCCATACCATATCAAAAAAAGATACATTTTGGATGAGGTATGCAAGGAAGTGTTACGCTATCATTTTGTGAGTGGCAATCACTAAATTCGTATCTCCTGTTTATCCAATGAAAAATAATGGAGATAACCCTCTATAAAAAAATTTAACAACTTTTTTTAACCATAATATTTAATAGGATATGATGACCTATGAGCCAAATAATCTCCCAAACATGTGAATAAATTAGTCTAAAATTTACTAGTAAAGATAGGATCACAATTACTTACTATAATCTTAGGCTACCATGGATGTTATGAATGGTATCTATAAAAGTAGATGTTATTGTAATTATTGTTATAAATAATTTTTTAACCCTAATGAGGTATAATATAGCCTCATTAAATTTTATGTAATATGGAAACATCTCTCAAGTTGTGGGTGACCTATGGGAGAGATGACTATCTAAATTGAAGGTCTAGTTCCCTTGCATCACACTTACAACTAACCATTAATATACTTACTTTGAAATAAAAGGGATAGAAGTAGATTAAAACTAAAATTATCGAGGTGATTCACCAATATTAAATCCACAATACTACATGAACTTGCACTCTAAAAGGGAAATTTACATAATTAATCTCAACACCCAAGGTTCTTCTAACAGAAGTGTTTCAATGTGAATGTAAGATGGCATGTATTTATAAATTTAAATGAATATAAAGTATAATTATATTCAATATTACACTTAAATACACACAAAAAAACTAAATACACTTCATGTGACCTTCTAGAAGGTAGAGTATTTGCATAAAGCATGAGAGAGTAAGATGAACACAAGGAAAGATAACTATCACTTGTAATTAAACCATCAACTACTTCACACACTTAAATAAGAAGTTGATAACTCAAAAATATATTTAAATATTTTATTCAAAGGTAAAATTAGTACTCAAAATTTTAGGGATTTGCCATACTAGATGTGGATATCTTAAAAAGACAAAAGTGGATGCTTATATAAAGAATGGGGAAGAGAGAGCTAAGGGCATGGGAGGAAAAAATTGCCAAGTGTACACATGGAATTTTAAAATAAGGAATATTTATGAAACAATAAAAATATACTTCCAAATCTATGTGTCTCTCCTCTACAGATGATCCATCCTCCAAGTGGTGTAGGAGTTAGAACTTAGCTTGACACCTTGATCATCTTCTTGAAAATTGTCCTTCCTTTCATAATAAGAGTGATAAATGGACTTATAAATAATTAATTATCCATATACCATCTCATTTTAAATCTTACCTACACTTAGAAAGTCCTTCGATTTGACATTTCATCATTCATATGCCAAGGTGTCTTGAAACTCTTCATTTCCTACACCTAGCTTTGTCCAAGTGGCTCAAAAATTGATTTCATGTTTTATAAGGAATTATATCTCCATGTATTTAATTAAATAATCTTATTATACCTAAAATAATCCATTTTGGTTTCTATAAGAACTCCCAAGACTCCATTTTGCTCCTTAAGCTCTCATTAGGCCTGTTTTCCTTCTAGCCCTAAAAACCTATAAACCTCCTTGTGTAGAGACTTATATGGATTTTAATGAAAATATGAGGGAAAATTTGTGAACCCAATATGGTTTTACAACTCCATACCAATTTTTAGGTCCTAATAATGATTGAAAGTGCCTTTTTCTACCTTTATCTCTCCTTAATTAGGCCTCCTTGTCTAGAACCCTATTTTTGTACTCGAAACCTATGCCACACATGTGAAACCACCAAAAATCATGTTGTTATATTTTATTATAATTTCACCAACATACATGGAAAATTTTAGGCCCTAAGACCATGTGTATGTGTGAGAACGATGAAATGTCCTTGAAACCTAGTCTTATTTTGGGCATGTTTAGGACTGCCTTGGAAAATGAGATTTATTTGATCATTTATAAGATCTAAAATGAATATTTTTTAGATTTAAATGATTAAATACATCTTATGTGACTTCATATAATGTTTATAAATTTAACCATTACTCATAACCCCTAAAAACACTAAAAATAATACAAAATAATTCATTTATTATAGTCCATACAACTACAAGTATAGATAAATTACACATGGATAATCCAATTTGATTCCTAAAAATTTACATGATTTTATATATTAAACATATTTCATTACATGTGATTTATAAATATATTTATATTGATTGGTCACTACTAGGGTTTTAGGAGGGTTTAGAGTGGCTTAGGTTATTAAGGATTGTTCATAAAAAATATATCCTATTTCTCTCTCCTAATGACACGATATTGTATTTATGGGATCCCTACACCACATAAAAACACTTATATTCCCCATGAAAAACCTCATGAAAGTTATGAGTTAAATATGATGTCTCTCAAGTTGTTAGTAGGTCATTAGAGAGGGGTTTAAGCTCTTAGCCTTTATTTATGTAGGTGATGGACCTAAACAACCAACTGATGCCACAATAATTAATTTTAGGGACCTCAACACCATACCTAAAAATTAATTATCTATATTCATAGGTTCAAGGTTACAACTGGTGAGATTAAACTACCCTTTAGATGATAGTCATGCATGAAGAAGTTTGAAGAGGCTTTGAGACCAAATTGGCACCTTTCCTATTTTTAATTTGATTTTTAATGATCCTTGTAGTGTTTTATTATTCATATAAACCTGTCAAAAATTTAAAAAAATCACCTTACCTCCAATAGGCCACTTCATTCCTGACTATACCTATGGGCCTATGTATGGTTGATCTTAAGTTTATTTTGCCTAAACCAGGTCTATCACCATTTTATCCTTTTGATGGGTCTAAGGATTACTTGCAGTTATGTCATAACCATTAACCATATCATATGATTAAAACCATTATTCTTAATTAATTTATCCATTCTAAACAAGCAATATTTTCCTTGCCAAGATAGATAAGCTTGTAGCTCGGGTTAGTTGTGTATAGAGGGGTTTAGGTCTCTATTATGACCAATCTCAATAGTCATGACTTAACATTCCATTTTGTCTTTAAATGACATTATTAAATTATTTTTATACCTGAGATAAGTTTCAATTCTCCCTTTATGCACTTTTTAGGTGTCCTTTTCTTTTTAATATAATGAACAACTTTCTCCTCTTAGCATCCAGTAGGTGTCTATAAAATACTTTGACTAAATTCTTGGGTTAAGTCCCCACCCTCAAACCAATGATATTATAAATTACTCTTGAAATTTTTTAATAATCCCAATTAGGCTCCAATATCTTTTTATACATGATCTTCCCTCTCTCTTTAACTTGAATCTAGACTAATCTCTCTAGCAGACATGTAGGTAGTATTTAAGGTGGTTTGAGTGCATTCTTATTTTGTAGTACTTCCATTAATAATGAGTTAATATATCTATGGATAAATTACATTATTAAGATTTTTTAATCCTTTAAATTTTCACTTTTAATTCGTCGTATATTCACAACATATAGTACCCTTCTCACTCCTCTCTAAGCCTAATTATAGGTGCTAATTCTTAAGGTCCTGACTACACATTGGGTCTCAAGGTCTTCAATTAATAATATTTGAACCTATAAATGACTATATTATATTATTTATAGTTTTTAATCTCATAAAATATCAAAATCATCCCACATTTGCTTAGCACACACTATTCATTGCACATTCTCAAAGTGGTTGTAGGTGTTGATTGGAAGGGTCTGAATGCATGAGCCTTGAAATTGACTATTTACAAAAAGATACTTATCAAGAGTAAACACATGAATTATGGGAGATTTAAAAGTTTTTATATGATTAATGTGGTACTATAAACCTCTAAAAATGATAGACATCTCAGATAAACCAAAATAGACTTACAATAGGATTATATGCCCACACACTTAAGGCATCTTTTCCTCTTATTGAAGACACTTCATGGAGTTTAATTGGATGATGAATATTCCATTTAAAATATATATTTAAATTTTAAAAACAACCATAAAAACCATTATTATTAATAAAATTTTGAAGGGGAGAAATAGGAGCAAAATCAAACCTTACTTGGATGGACAAGGCATAATAACCTACTATCACTCTTAGAAACTATTCATAAATGAGGGGACATGAATGTGAAAAAAAATTAAAATAATTAAAATATTATTATTACCCTTAATAATTTCCAAATTTTCATCTCCCATTTCTCTCTCTAGTGGTCATATAATCTACTTGAATTTTGCCTTTTTGAGCTTGTGACGGTAGTGATAGAGGAGAGAGTGTGTCGAATGCATCTGTAAGACCTAAAACTTGATCCAAATATGTAATACTAATTTTGGAATCCTAAGGGACACTTTAAAACCATTTATACCCACAATAACATTTTTTAAGGCCGTACAAGTGACAAAAAGTTCTTGTAAAGTGGTAGTTTACTTAGTTTAGGCATTGAAATGTAGATTTTATCAGTCTCTAACCATATCTAAACATTATCTAACATAAATTATTTTGGGGAACCTTATTTAGAAAAATTAATTTGAATATGGTATTTAAAACTCCTCCAAATAGGCCAAAAGGTGACCAAAATGATATTTAGCATATAAGAACATAATAAAACATTAACACATGTTAATATGACCTTCAATACACATTAATAATATTTTATAATGAATATAAAACATGTAAAACATTTTACCACACTTTACAACACCAATACCTCATAAATGACCCTTGGGACTAGACAAGTACACATGGGACCAAACCTTGGACCAAGCTAAACACAGACAAATGTGATTGTATGGAGTGATATAGGACCATTTAAGACCATTACAAGACTACCTATGAGGTTAAATAACCCTATGATAGGTTTCAACTTAGTGGTTTAACCAATTTTAACTTAGGGTCAAAATTATGTCAATAAATTGATAATTCATATGGGTGGCATGAATTCAATGCTAATGGATCAATTGTTTTATCCTCCCATTGGTAAATTGATTCACCCTTATGATACAAACTAAAATTTACATGCCTCTATAAGACTTAGATTCATACCAAACAAAACAATATAATAAAATACACTGTGTAAAAGTAATTTAGGGAAAACCACACATAAAATACTTAAAACAACACACCTAACCTATTATGTACAAACCTAAAAACAAATATGAGGTAATGAATTAGTTTTTTTTTCTTCAACTATAGTAAAAAACAATGTCCCTAGAATCATATTTGTTTTATGAGAAATAATCACCATATGATAAATGTTTGTCAAAAAAAACTTACCTATGAAAGTGATAAAATGACTTACCATTCATGATACCATTAATAGCTACAAGTGTACCATTTGAGGCTTCTTTGAATGGTCCTTTTAGCTCTCCTTGAGGTCTACTTGATGTTGTATCCTGCTTGGTCTCTTTCATGCTCCTTTGGCACTTATCAATTTTCTTCTTGAGAGTCATGAAACTCTTCTCAACTTCACCCTCATTTATACTATAATGTGTTTCATGTTTAGAGGTATAAAACATGCCTTATTACTGGCCAAAGATATCTTCAAGTGCATCAAGATTAGATTGAGGTATATGTTTCTCCTCACTCACATAATCATATTTCTTGACTTTATTTCATTTCTCCAAGGATGAAATATAATTGATAGTGGTTTCACACTCTTTTTATGATCATTAGGTTCAACATTAGCTTCATCATCAAGCTTATGTTCCATTTGAGGAAGAGTAAGCCTACTTACTTGTTTAAACTCTTACACTATAGCATGGTACTATTTCCATAAATCATCACATTCCTCTTAGCTATCATATTCATAAACCTATTCTTCTTGGGTAGGTTAAATTTCATCATCTTATTCGTTACCATGCTCTAACATACTTGGAACTTCATAATCACCATCCAAATATATAAAATAGTTTTCCCATGTCACTTGTTGAAGGGTATAATCAAGACTTAACTCAAGATACTCATCATATTATTCATGCATAATGTATGTTCCAAGACTTATATTTTCAATGATATTGTATGTTTCAAACCCATTTTTATCAACTCCCTACTTATCAAGGTATAGGTCAACTTTGCCATCAAGAGGTGTTAAAGGTTCTTAGTCATTAGGATGGTCTTCCTCTTCATTGATGTTGAAGTTAATGTTTGAAGTGTTAGGACCATATGACTCCACATGAAAATTATATAAGGTTACAAAATTGAAAGAGACCTTATCACCATACCTAGTCCTAAATTCCATGTAGGACCTGTCTAAAGTCAAGTACCCTCCAATCTTAGTAGTGAATTCCCTTGATAAGAAAAGGGAAAAGTGAGGTGGCACATCTACCACCAACATGTCATGTGAGATATAAAATGTAGTAAAATCATGGAGAGTGAGCTATAAATATTTGATAATTCCAACCATCTTGGTAGCTAATCCATCTAACTATAACAACCCCTTGGAGTGTGGCTCATACTTAAACTTTAGCTTATCTACTACTTGTTTATGCATGATTGATGTACTTTCTCAATTATAAATCAAACAATTATGAACCAATGAGTATCCAATGATGATGGAGAGGTATAATAGATGAGTTTAATCCTTTATTTCAAATTTTATTGGCTTCCCATCTTTGGTATTACCTTCATTTGTCAAAATTGTCCCTCTTTCACTAGGCTAACTAGGTGATGTATTGAGCTTAGACATCTCATTTTGGAGTAGGTCTCTATGTCCAATAATGGATAATGTTTCCCACATTGGGATCATTATATGAAAATTCTTCATCTACTCCAAAATATTCATAGGAGATTTTCTAACCTTGTCATGCCCTTTAGGAGTTATAACACTACCGCTAGCTTGTGTAATTTTATGCATAAGAGAAAGCATTGAAGGAGATCTAACATTCTATATATTATGAATTAACTAAGTCATAGGTGATTTATTTGGAATACCTAATCCTTGAGGTGCTCAAGATTTCATGTTTAGATCATTACTTTTTCCTTGCACTTCTTCAACTACTCTCTTCTTTAACCTTGTGTTTTCAACTGTGGATCTTGATCCAATGTTCAAGCTACATTGGTAGATGATTTCACATGAGTTCTCTTGATAATAATTCATCAAGGTAGAATTTTATTGATCACATCCTCCAATGTTCTCTCCTCCACTAGGTATTTCCTCTTGAGTCATGGAAGGCATTGTTCCCCATTGATCTATATAGGTTGGATTGAACGCATAATTTGTGTAAGTGAAAGAGTCATGAGGTTGGCCTAATGAAGGATTCTCTCTATTATCTTGTACAAGTTTTTTCTGGATAGGTAAAATTTATTATAATTAGAATTAACATTCTGATATTGTCCATTGTGTTTCCTCATTTGAGTTAGTTTCCCTTATTCTTCATATTAACATTGAGAAGGTTATTAGGGAACTTGATAAGATTTATAGGCATATAAAGGGCCTTGAAACTACCACAATTTATATTTTTATTTTTACATTTTAATATTTTTAACCTCCTCTCTAAGAATCCTTAGTCATATCTTCCTCATTTTTTTGGATTGGTTGATTGGGGGAAACTTGCTTATGCTTAGGTGTGGGAATAGGAGAATTGGTGGGAAAAAGAACTTGAACATTAGGAAATAAAGGCATTGGAAGCCTAGGGGACATATTTATAGCTTGGATAAGATAGTTTTCATCTCTTATGTAAATCTCATAGGCATTAGGAAAACTATCTCCTCCCATGGATTGAATCATCATAGATATATCACTATTGAAAGATTTAAGGAAATAAAGCAAATCATGATGGGAAGTAGGCCTTACCAAGAGTGGGATCCTATCTAATTATTTTTTAATATTTTGTTTAAGTCTTAAATAGCATCTTAAGGTTCTCATTTTATTGTAGTTAGTTTCTCGGTCAAGGATAAGTGGTCAAATTTGTCTTCAAAAATCCTTCTTAAAACATCACCCAATTCATCCCATGTAGTGATGCAATTAGGATCCAAAGTTCCATACCAATCAGTTTACTTTACCTTTAAAAAAATATCTAACAATCTGATAGAAACATCCTCTTCATTGATGTTATGTATATTTCAAAAATTTGTAATCTTTCTTATAAGTTTAATAAGAGTAGTGGAATATTCTCCTATGTATGAAGGCACACTTTTGAGGGCTGACATAAGGATGTAATTATAGTGAGAAAGTGATAAAGTAATATATTCATTGAATGAAAAAAAAGGAAGGTTACTTAGGCCCACCATCTTGTAAATGGGACCCAAGAAAAGTCTCTTAATAAGTAAGTGAGCAACCAAATATTTCTTTGAGTATAGATGAGTGTTAAAAAACCTCTTTTATATAAGATAATAGTAATTTAACTCTAAAAACTCCAATGTAATTCCTTTATTATAATATATTATGTTTACTTTAGGAATCAAAATGAAGCACTAGTCTGCAACCAAGAGCCAGTGAGTGCTAGAGTCACCGTATACTACATGAAGGAAGCTTTAAAACTTCAAATTTTCCAATGTCAGCATCTACCTTTGAAAACTTATTAGAATATGAGTCTCACTAGGCATGCCAAAACTATTATAAATAAAACTTTAACCCTAAGTATGTTTAATCTAAACTCCTTAAATTTGATGTAACATGAAAACATCTCTCAAGTTATGAGTGACATATGGGAGAGAGGAGTATTTAGATTGAAGGGATAGCTCCCTTGAATCACACCTACAAATAACCACTAATATAATTAATTTTAAGGAAAAGGGATATAATTATATTAAAACTAAACTAGTGTAGATTATGTACCAAGATTAACTCCACAAGACTACCTTAACTTACACTATGAAAGGGCAATTTACAAAATTGGTCTCAATACCCAAGGTTCTTCTAACAAAAGAATTTAAAAATGAAGGTAACATGCCATGTATTTCTAAAGGTAGATGGATATAAGGTATAATTATAGACACTAATACTCTTCCTTACACTTAAAGACATATAAAATAACTAACTACACTTCATGTGACCTGCTAAATGACAAATTACTTGTACAAAGCATGAGAGAGTGAGATGAACACAAGGAGAGGTAAATATTACTTGCCATTCAACCATAAAATACTTCACATAATTGAAAAAGTAAGTTAAGAACTCAAAAATATCTTGAAATATTTTATTCAAAGGCAAAATCCATACTTAAATTATCACGGCCTCCCCATACCAGATGTGGATATCTTACAAAGCCAAAAGTGGTTACTTATATAGAAAACGGGGAAGAGAGAGAGAGAGAGAGAGAGAGAGAGAGAGAGAGAGAGAGAGAGAGAGAGAGAGAGAGAGAGAGAGAGAGAGAGAGAGAGAGAGAGAGAGAGAGAGAGAGAGAGAGAGAGAGAGAGAGAGCATGGCTTAATAGGGTATGATATTTATTTTCCAAGGAAATAATGATAATGTGAGAATTTTTAGTGCTTTTATAGGTTTTATTAGGTTTTTTTACAAAGTTTAAGGTTAAATTTTTCAATAAAAGTCATGAAAAGTGGTTATGAGGTTCTTCAAGTGAACATAATGAAGGGTTCTTAACCCAAGAAATAATTTCAAGTGTTCATTGGCATGTGTAACCTCTGAATTAGAACCTGATATATTCATGGTATATTCATAATGTTCTTATCTCAAAGTCCCAAGCATTTATTTTTGAAATGAAGGGCTAAGATTTATGAATGATCATTAAGACATTAAGATGGTTTAAACCCTCAAATAGCCCTTATAAAGACCCAATATGAATGAAATTATTATAAAGTACTCAAAATTGTTTTGAATGACTATTTAAGTGATTTTATTTTGTGGTCAACTCTCCCAGGCACCTCTAGGTGTGATTGGTTTGTCATGTCAGTGAGTGGACCCTATAAGAAAGGCCTTATTTCTCAAAGATTTATTATAGAAATTAGAGTTGACAAAGTCAAAGTTAGTAAATGGATGAAGGTTGAAGATTGAGACTTGTATTTATTTTAAATGGTGGTTTATTATTATATTATATCCCTTACCAATATTGAAGAATGAGATATACTAATTCAGAATATATCATATATCTTTTACTTAATCAAATTCCTTTACTTTAACCACTTAGTCACACATTCAACATATGAAATAAAATTGAAAGAAATAACATGCACCACATGAGAGAGAGAGAGAGAGGAGAGAGAGAGAGAGAGAGAGAGAGAGAGAGAGAGAGAGAGAGAGAGAGAGAGAGGCATGGAAGGATAATATTTAAAAATATCCACATGGAAGTTAAAAAATAAGGAAGAGTTATTAAATATTCCAAAGAGACTTCCAAATCTATGTGTCTCTCCTTTAAATATGCTTCATTCTCCAAGTGGTGTAGGAGTTAGAACTTAGCTTGACACCTTGATTATCTTATTTTAAATTTCCCTTCCTTGCATAATAAAATCAAAAAATGGTCTTCTCAATCATAAATTCACCATGAATGATTATATACTCTAATTTGACACTTACCTATACTTATAAACTCCTTCGATCTGACATTTCATCATTCATATGTTTAGGTGTCCTAAAACTATTCATTTCCTATGCCTAGCTTTGTCCAAGTGGCTCAAAAATTGATTTCATCTTATCTAAGGAACTTTATCTACATTTATGTACTTAAAATATCTTATCATACCTAAAAAAAATCCATTTTAATTCTCGAAATAACTCCGAAGACTCCATTTTGCTCCTTAAACTCTCATTAGGTCTATTTTCCTTATAGCCCTAAAACCTATAAACCTCATTGTGTAAAGAAGTGTATAGATTGTAATGACCAAATAAGGGAATAATTTATGACAAAGTATGTATTTACACCTCCATGGCAATTTTTAGGTCTTAAGAGTGAGTGAAAGTGCCTTTTTCTACCTTTCCCTCTCCTTAATTAGGCCTTATTGCCTAAAACCATATTTTTCTACTCTATACCTATCCCACACATGTTAAACCATAATAAATCATGTGATTCAATTTTAATATCATTTCACCAACCTCTGTGTCAAATTTTTCTCCTTAAAACCTTGAGTAAGTGTGAGAACAATGAAATGGCATTGAAACCTAGTCTCATTTTAGGCCTGTTTAGGACTACCTTAGAAAACAAGATTTGTTTGATCACTTATATGATCTCATATGAATATTTTTTGGCTTAAAAGGATAAAATAAATCTTAGGTGACCTCATTAAATTGTTTTAAATTTCCCCATTACTCAAAACCCCTTTAAAACACTATACAGCATGGCAAATAATGCACTTATTATAGTCTATACAATTACAAGTACAAATTAATTAATCATGGAGAATAAAATTTGAGTCAAAAAAATTACATGAGGTTATATAATCAAACCATGTCATTAAATATTATTTATAATTCCATTTCTCTTGACTAGTCAATACTAAGGTTTTAGGAGGGTTTAGAGTGGCTCAGGTTCTTAAGGATTATTCATAAAAAATCCTCTTTATCTATCATAATGGCACAATATTATATTTATGTGACCCATACACCACCTAAAAATACATCTAGGAACCATTCAAAACCTTTGAAAGTTCTTAGTGAAAGATGATGTCTCTCGAATTGCAAGGAGGCCATTAGAGAGGGGTCTGAGGTCTTAGCCTTTATTCATGTAGGTGATGGACCTAAACCACAAAATAATTCCATAATAATGAATTTTAGTGACCTAAATACCATCCAAAAAATCTATTTATCTCTATGCATAGGATTAAGTTTACAACTGGTGAGAGAAAACTCCATTTGGATGACAGTCATGCATAAAAAGAGTTTGAGAGGTTTTGAGACCAAATTAACACTTTTCCTATTTTTTATTTGATTTTTAATGATAATTTGAGGTATATATTATTAATATAAACATATAAACACCTTAAAATAATCACCTTACCCAAAATAATACACTTCATTCATGATTTTACCTATGGGCCTATGTGTGGTTGATCTTAAGTTATTTGCCCTAAACAAGGTTTGTCACCATTTTTTCCTTTTAGTGGGTCTAAGGATTACTTGGATTTATTTCATAAAAATTAACCAAATCATTCAAAACATTATTATTACCTCATTTATCCATTATAAACAAGCAATCTTTTCCTTTTTAAGATAGATAGGCTTGTAGCTCACGTCGGCTATGTATAGAGGGGTTTATGTCTTTGTTATGACTAACCTCAATAGTCATTCCTTCACATTAAATTTTATTTTCAAATGAAATTATTGAATAATTTTTATACATAATATAATTTATAATTATCCCTTTATGACTATTTAGGTGCCTTTTTTCTTCTTAAGGTTATAACCAACCTTCTCCTCTTAGCATCATGTAGGCGTCTATAAGATAATTTAATTGCATTCTTGGGTTAGGACCCAATTCTCACACAAATAATCATATAAATGAATATTTAAATTTTATAATAATCCAAATTAGGCTTCAATCTATTTTTTATACATGATCTACCTTCTCTATTTAACATGAAGCTAGACTGATCTCTCAAGCAGACCTATATGTAGTCTTTAGGGTAATATGAGTGCATTCTTAGGTTGTATGTGTTCCATTACTAATAAATGAACATATACATATATCTATAATATTATTTTTAGTTTATAATACTTTAAACTTTCAATTTAAATTCACCATGAATTCATAACATATAGTACCCTTCTCACTCTTCTATAAGCCTAACTGTAGGTGTCAATTCTTGAGGTCTTGACTACACTTTTGGTCTCAAAGTCTTCAATTTAAAATATGTAGACCTCTAAATGAATTTGTTATATTATTCATATCTTTTAATCTCCTAAAAATATCCAAAACATCACACATTTTCTTATGATAAAATGTTCATTGTACTTTCTCAAAGTGGTTATATGTGTTGATTAGAGGGGTCTAAATGCATGAGCCTTGAAATTGACTCTCTCAACTCTATCATTATACCTTGAAGATATTCAAACCTTATTTATATTTATTTATCAAATTATATAATATAAAATTTGAATTTTTCATATCATTTCAAAATTCTTCCATCTTTCTTCATACATAAGCCTATGCATGAGTGTTAAGTATTATAGAATCTCCTCTCAACTCTCTTGACTTCAAATGGTCTAATGTCTTCATTGGTTTATGACACTTCATGTCTCAAATAAGTTATGATTTAAACCTAAATTTTTTTCTTGTATTTTTTATAATAATTAACTTTTAGTCCACAATGAGGATCTACAGGTCTGGCACCTGTAGGTCTCTTTTTGCTTGCATAGGCTACTAAGAGAGTCACTACTTGAATCTTAACACATTAACACTTTGACATTGTAAAATTTTTTCCCACATGTTTGGAACTCTCTAAGTATTATTATATACTTATTAACCAATTATTACATCATCTCAATATTTGAATCACATATACAGAATATATGTATAGTCAACTATGTATAATGTCTATGTGTTGACAATGAAATTCTAGCATAGGGCTCATGTTCTTGATGATACCATGGTGTCTATCTAGGGTCACATGTACTTTTAGGATTTTTTATTACACTTATCCACTGATTAAAAATACTCCTCATATAACTTATTCCCATGGATGTTCACCAATAGCTCTATAGACTTGTGAATGGCTAGATCACACATTAACCTTGTTTGAGAGCGCAATTTGACCTCACCTCTCAATATGTTGAAATTATTAAATTATAAATATTATTATATCATGATAAATTATTTTATTAATTAAAATTTGGCCAACATTGATGTTTAAACCTATAAAATACCATTTATGCATAGACCATGCTTCTAAAGAGCAAGACATGATGCCTCTTAATAGGTTGTTTACAAAGTGATAATAATCAAGAGATAACACATGAATTATGGGATATTAAGGAAGGTTTTATATGATTAATTGGGTAATTTAAACCTATGAAAGTGATAGACATATTATATAAACCAAAATATACTTATAATAGGATGATACGCCCACACACTTAAGGCATTTTTTCCTCTTATTAAAGAAACTTATGGAGTTGAACTAGCTAATAAAAATTCCATTTAAAAGAGATATTTTACTTCTAAAAACATCCCTAAAAAACATTCTTCTCCATAAAATTTTGAAGTGGGGAAAAAGGAGCAAAATCAGGCCCTACTTGGATGGATAAGGCATTATGACCTATGTCACTCTTAGAAATTATTCATAAAGGAGGGGTTATGAATGTGTAAACTAATTACACTAATTTTAATCTTATTATTACCCCTAATAATTTTAAAATTTTCATGTCCCAACTCTCTCTCTCTCTCTCTCTCTCTCTCTCTCTCTCTCTTCTCTCTCTCTCTCTCTCTCTCTCTCTCTCTCTCTCTCTCTCTCTCTCTCTCTCTCTCTCTCATCTCTCTCTCATCTCTCTCTCTCTCTCTCTATCTCTCTCTCTCTCTCTCTCTCTCACTCTCACTCTCTCATGTTCATACCATCCACTTGAATTTTACCTTTTTGAGCTTCTAAAGGTAGTGATGGAAGAGAGATAGTGTTTAATGAATTTGTATGACCTAAAAATTTATCCAAATATATAATAGTACTTTTGGAATCCCAAGGGAGACTTTGAAAACCATTTTAACCAACAAGAATATCTTTTTAAGACCCATACAAGAGCCCAAAAGTGCTTGTAAAGTGGTAGTTTTCCTAGTTTAGGCATTGAACTATACATTTTATCAGTCTCATGACCATCCCCTTAACATTTTATATCATCAAGTACATCTCTCTCTTCTTTCTTCTCTCTCTTCTCTCTCTCTCTATCCTCCTCTCTCTTCTCTCTCTCTCTCCTCTCTCTCTCTCTCTCCTCTCTCTCATCTCTCTCTCCTCTCTCATGGTCATACCATCCACTTGAATTTTACCTTTTTGAGCTTCTAAAGGTAGTGAATGGAAGAGAGATAGTGTTTAATGAATTTGTATGACCTAGAAATTTATCCAAAGATATAATAGTACTTTTGGAATCCCAAGGGAGACTTTGAAACCATTTTAAAACCAACAAGAATATCTTTTAAGACCATACAAGATCCCAAAAGTTCTTGTAAAGTGGTAGTTTTCTTAGTTTAAAGCATTAAACTATACATTTTTATCAGTCTTTGACCATCCCTTAACATTTTATATCATCAAGTACATTAGGGAACCTTATTTAAATGTTTTAATTTGAATATGGTATGTACAAATCCTCCAAATAGGCCAAAAGGTGACCAAAATGATATTTAGCACATAAGAACATAATAAAATGTTGACACATGATAATATGACATTTAATATACATTAATATCCTTTTATAGTGACTCTAAACCATGTCAAACCTTTTACCACACTTGACAACACCAAGACCTCATAAATGACCCCTAGGACTATATAAGTACACATGAGACCAAACCTTTGACCAAACTAAACAAGGACAAATGTGACCACATGGAGTCATTTAGGACCATTTAGGACCATTAAAATACTATATATAAGATTTTATAAAACTATGGAAAGTTTAAACTTATATGGTTTGACCAATTTTGATTTGGGGTCAAAATCTGGTTAACACTTACTACAAATAGTTGTGAGAATATATAAATATAGGCACATTTGGTGAGTATTTTTACTATTACTATGATGAAATTTTTATTGTCCAAATTCAGAAATCTTGTTATGAAATCCATGGAAACCTCCTCCCACCTTTGGCTAGGACTATATAAATGTTGCAGAAGATTTGGGGTCTCAATTATCTCATCCTTTTTTTACTAACATAACATGTATTCAACCACAATTTTTTGGATACCCCCCTTGAGTCATTATAATAATAAATATTTTTTTATTATATGATAATTTTTCAAGATTATTTAATGCCCCCTACTGGAGATGCATGGAAATCCAAAAGATATTGTGCTTGAGGATAAAATTATTGCATAGGTAAAACCTATCTTTATACCATAGGGAATTCCATTTCCACACAATTTTTTCAAAGACATAATCTTATTGGAGATTATAAATTAGAACTTGTTTATTATTTTCATTCTTCCACTCAGATCTTGCTTCATCCACCTAGTTTTCCTACCATATGGACATTATACATAATAATGCCTTTATGCACTCATCACTCCTAGATAGTGTATCTACTACAAAATTATCCTTTCCTATATCATAGATGATTTCAAAGTCATACCCCCACTTTTTGGTTACCCATTTTTGTTGTTATTTGGATTATAACCTCAATTCCAAGAATCTTTTTATACTATCATGATTAGTATTCACCTTAAATATTCTACCCATCAAATACGGTTTATGTTATTTTACTGCATGAAGAATATACATCATCTTATTCTCATATATATGCCTTAGAATATTCTTACCTTTGATCTAATAACTCTAAAATGTAATGGACTATACTTGCTACATGATTATTACACCCATTATATTTTTTTATTTATCACATACAAAAATGAATGTCTTTGAAAAATATAGGGTAGAAAAAATTGGAGTGGTGCACATGGTTTTCCTCAACTTCTCATTTGCCTTGGTGGTACCTTTGTTCTAGTTGAAGGAATGCTTATTCAAAAAATCTATGAGTGGTGATACTATGTTGCCATATTTTTTTAGAAAATGGTGACAGTGACCTATCATCTTGAACAAGCCTTGGATGCTTTTGAGTATTTTTTTGTAACTTTCCATTCAATTATGGCCTTGATATTGTGAGGGTTTGCTTTGATGCATTCATGAAAAATAATTTGACCCAATTAATCCTCCTATTTTATTTAAAATTCACACTTATAAGGCTTATTGTAAAGTTTATGTTGTGTTAGATAAATTATTTCTTGATTCACATGTTCCAAATTTTCTTCCCATGTATTACTATATATTAAGATGTCATAAAAAATACCAAATAAATTTCTATAAAAATGGCTGAAAGTAGTGTTCATCAAAATCTAAAATGTATATGGTGCATTTTTGAGATCAAAAGGCATTACCAAAAATAATTAATGGCCCTTATGAGTTTTGAAATTTGTCTTATCTATATCCTCCTCTTTGACCTAGATTTTATGGTAACTCAAATGTAGATATAGTTTTATAAAATATAAAGTACCATGTAAACCATGTATAAAATCATGAGTGGATATAATAGGGACCTTATCTTTGATGGTGTACTTATTGAGTTATTTATAATTAGATCACATCCTCTAGGTATCATCTATCTTATGCAGCGTTACCACTCAAGATGAATATGCACTTTTTCTATGTTTGATAGTACTAGCCTCCAATATCTCTTATACCATATTTTCAATCTCACTCTTTTTAACATATGGAAAATGTATGGTTTTATGTTTAGAAATTGACTACTTGGAAGTATTCAAATGACATGGTCATGTTCCTTTTGTGGTAATCATACTTTTGGTATTTCTCAAAAAATTACTTAATGGTAATCATAATATTATATAAATTTGGTTGTGTAGATATCTTTGTTGATTAAACTTATATGAGAAAAATTGTGCTACAAATCCATCTAGCCCATTTTGAGAATATTTTACATCTAATGATAAATAACCAACTATGGAGACTTTACACATAATATATGTAGTTCAAATTACTTTTCATCATAATGAAAACACATGAATGAATCCTAAAAATTAATCTCTATCATTCTCAATGTTGTGAACCATTAGAACCCTAAAATAATGTCTTCCATAACTATCATGGGAATATAAAACATAGGAGATTCTAACTTGTGATATCCCATGCTAATTTTAATACTATGGAATTTACCTAAACATTTGGCTATGCCACCATTTGTAATCATGATTTGAAATTATTGAGCTTGATAAATAAAATAATTCAAGTATGTCATCATCTTATTTTTGATGAAGTTATGTGTAATCCTTGATTCAGTCAACACTATCACCTTTTATTTCTTCAGCAAACCCATAACCCTGAGGGTTTGTGGAGTGATAATACCTAAAAGTACATGGTATAAGATATTTGGTTAGGTATCTCTTGATTATTCCTCTAGATCATCCTCACCCTCACCTACTAATTATTTATTGACACCTTTAATGGATAACAATTTATTTTTAGTACAATTATGTTCTTCATTGTATTTTATGTCATAGTTGAAACAAAAACTAATTGCTCATTTATCTTCAATTTATCAAGGATTAAATCTAGTAGGATAAGGGACTAATTATACTAAATTAATATTCTCTATATAAATAGTAAATTCTCACAATTTGAACATATCTCTTTCCTCTACCATATGTGTGAAGACCATAGACTCTATTACTGAACTTGGAATAAAAATGTGAACATCAAGTTTCATGTTATCCTAGAACGCATGCAAGAATAAGTCATTTAGGTTATCAACTAAGATTTCATACACACATAAGGATAGGTTCTACACTTACTAAATATAATCCTTGTTTTTCACAGTTTTTCAAACTATCTAATGTATTTATATGTTACATTATTGTGATAATTTATCTATAGTTAAATGATAAAGATTGACTAGGCAACAAATAAGACCCTTATTTTTATTTTGTACTAGTATCCATTTATACCAAATTAATTATTCTAGCTATAAATATAGATATGCCATGACCAAATTCTATGCACATTATTTATGATGTAAGTTAAATGAATTTTCCATTTGATTAATCCAAATGACTAGATCCTTACCATCAAACTTGTGCACTTTCATTTCTAATAGCATATTTTGTGACCGTATTTTATAACTTGTATTGTTTTGGATAGAAGAACCTAAGTGGATTAGTGGAAATTTATTATATGGTGGGGATATTTTCATATGATTAAAGATTATTTCCATTTTCACATTCATGTTTCTCATAGTTCCATTCATTATATCCATGTCACCTTTGAGCACATCTAGATCTTCAATTTTAGCCATATTTTAGACATCTACTTGGAGTTGTATAAAAAAACCTATAAAACCTTGTATCAAAAGTTTTGAACTCCATTAATTCATTTTTAGGAATTTATCCTAGAGTAGATTGTAATTTTACTCAGGCTCTAGTGTTTGGACCAACCATGCACAAATATTAGTGTGTATGATTTAGTAATTTAGGGTTAAGGTTCATGTTTTAGGGTTTAGAGGTCCAAAAAAGTATATTTGAAGATTATATAATTGTGATTGTCTCATCAAGATGAATAAAATGTCTTCTATTGCACAAGGGTGTGAAAAACATTTCTATACTTTAAAAAAAATCAATCAATATTGTGTTGATGGAAAAAATAAATTCCTCCCAGATTACAAGTTATGTTTTTTGGATATTTTAGCTCTCAACATATTTACTATCCTAGATTTGAGAAAATGTGTTGTAAAACCTTACCCAAATCAAATTTATGGTAGCACTTGTAATTACATTAATTAGATAGATCAAACTAATTTAAAACAATGGTAATGTGTTGATGGTTGTTCAATTTTTTTGTCTTGTTTCTTCCTAGTTTTTGTTTATGTATTATTTACCTTTCAATTGTTTCTTCGGGTTATAGGATCCTTGTAAACCCCACATATTTACTTGTATCTTTAAAAATAATGAATGTAAACATAAATGTCAAGAGTATATTGCTTACCCTATATCTAGATTAGTGTTAATCTTAATAGGCTAAACTTGTATAATTATTTCAAATTATATTATATGGAAATCAATCATAAATATAATTATAAATGATTGAGATTGATTTGATAAAGTAATTTACTATTTTTGGAAAGTACAAAGGATATCAAGATACTAGTAACCATTCTTACCTTAGGCCAAAATGGGTCAATCCCCTATAGTCAAAATCTTGTATAAGGTATTTTTATAATGTAATAGGATATGGTGTATCCCATTTGATGTCATTCCATATGTCATTCAAGCTTTGGTCTTAGTCTAGTTTGGTCCTAGTATCTTTGTGTGTCTTAGGGGTCATTTTAGGGTCATATATGTAAGTGAAAGGCCTTGATGGTGATCAATGAAATTCAAGATTAGGGGAAGGCTCACATAGGCCTCAAAAAGTCATTTAATGTTGTAAAAGTTTAGGAATAATCTTTGTGAAGCTAGACCATCATCAAGATGTCACAAGGAAACCAAATTAGATAGCTTGTATGTGTAATTTATAAATATGATTATAAAACCTCATCTAACCATCTGATCATGAATGATAAATTTCCTTAGTTCTAGGATCATTCTCTACAAGTTTCATATCTTGATGAGTCTTCTATCTCAAGATCTAAGCCTTCAAATTTTAGCTTGCTAAGTCTAAGGGGTCAAGCCATCCAGGATGTCTTCTAGAAGTAAATGGACTAGCTCACTTGTGAATTTTATAAATGTACCTTAGAAAGAATCATGAGACAAAATATTATAGTTCCATTTTTTAATTCATACGAGGGACATGTTCTATAAAATTCATGCCTGTGCAAGCTTCCTAGCTCAAGTTATGAGCATTCAAACTTGGACCTATGATATAAGACATTCATGTTAACATCAAGTTTAAGCTCTATAAAGTAACCTTTTGGTTTCAAAATTCCATAATATGTTCAAATTTGATCAATATGTAATAGTCCACGTGAGCTCACATACTGACACATGAGATATAATGATTTACACTAGGGTCAAACATGTCAAAAGGTCCTTAGGGTAAAGCCTTTTAAAGAGATACAAATTGGATGAGATCTTATAGTACAAGTTCAATAAGTAGATGATCTAATGATGTGTGATCATTGTTAGGAAATTAGATATAATCTATACCAATGATGTGCATTTAATCATACTGATGATCCAATAATGTGAGCTCAACTAACATGAAAGTGGGCCCAATGAGATATATGGCTAGTGTTCAGTCATACATCTTAATCCAATGATGCAAACTAAATTCAACATGTCAAAGGATATTCATGGTAAGAAATCAATGGACTACACTCATTTTTACTAAGGAGATAAATGGTTCATAAGAGGTCAAAAAGTCAAGATCTAATAGTGGGGATTTTTAAGGCCAATGGGAATAAAGACAAGTTGGGTCACTTTGATTGACCCAAGTAATTTTTGATGGGAAAGGTCAACCAATGGATCAATTTTTAACCAAGGCAGACAAGGTCTTATAGGGGTCGTCATTTTTTCATTAGAGCTCAATCAAATGCTAAGAGTAGACACAATGATGCATTCAGGTATAAAAGACATAAAGGGACCACCATTAATGCTAAATATAGACCTCTGGTTCATAGATGTGTGGTGTATAGAGTTTATTCTATGACTATGTTTTCCATTATTAAAATGACCTATACATATGGTGAATCCTCATTTCTTGTAATGACATAATGGGTCTTTTTGGACCTACTTGGATCCAAAAATGGGGCTATGTAGTCTATAGGTCTGAATCTATATGATGACTATAGGAAAACCAATGGTCTGAGATTGGTTTTCCATGAATATTGGAACTATGAACATGGCTACAAGTTTAAGCATGAACTAGTTTGAATAAGATTTAGCATTTCAAAGGATGCCTAAAAGCCATACATGTAGACCCAAATGGTTTCATCTTTAAGACCAACTACATGAAAAGGACCCTTCTCTCCACTTTTGCATGCCTTAACAAGCCAATGAAGAGAAGTCAACACCAAGACAAAGATATAAGAGATTGATCTGATGGTTTTAACTACATTGATACTAGAACCCAGCTTAAAACAACTTGATCCCATCATTATAACTATCAGGGAGCATCAATGAGAGAATAATGTAATTGTGTAACCACTTGAAGTGACTTGGATCAATCAAAAGGTCTAAATGGACATATTTTGTAGAAGAAATTGTAACTATAGTTCAAATGAGGTTGAACTCATTTTATTCCCTTTTAGAATTCCCCTTTCCCACTCTCTTTCAAAAAATTTAAGTAGCTACCATTTTTAGCCTTTTAAATTAGTTCCACTCCATGTATGGTAAATCCCTACTATAATGATGTCATATTTTGCCTTTGAACATTAATTAAAATCTGATTTTGAGTTATTGAACTATTTTCTAAGTGTCCAAGTGATGTATGGTGATGAAAAGTAATAATTCTTTATCCTTTCTTTCCTTATCCTTTTATGTTTATGCAAGATTTACTATTTTAATAGGTTATATGAAGTGTTTCCAAGTGTATGAGCCTATCTTTTAAGTGTAGAATGAGACTTAATGTTTTTAACTAGCATATGGTCCACTTACCTTGGATATCTCTCATACATTTCACTTCCATATTGAAATACTCATGTTAGAATCCATAGGACTTGGAAGTTAGTTTGTGTGTCTTGTTTCTTAGTATAAGAAAGTATGATGGTAATATGGAACACATTTTGGTGTATCAACCCATTATATTAGGTTAATTTCATGTAACTTATTACTATTTTACCCATAAGCAAATAATGAATTAGGTGTGAGCATTTCAAGATACATTTATGGAGCTATCCCTTAAATCTAGAGGCCTACTTCCATTATAGGTACACCCACATATGTATAAGTGTTCTAATGTTTCCCAAATATTGGAGAGGCTTGAACACCCTATCCTAGGGTGAAATATTTGGTGACAACATTTATAGCGTACTTGGTGTGACCAGCTCCAAGAGAGTGGAAATAATTTTGGTGTGTCTTTCCTCTATCAACTTTTGGAAATAAGCAACCTAACACTAATGGAAAATCTAAATGATAAATGCTAGTTGTAAGTAGCCTAGGTATATCTCATTGAATTTTTGATCAATTTTTTTATCTCATTTGATATAGGAGGTTGATATGAGAATAAATTTCAAGTACTCCTACCATGGACCTCCTTATCAACCTTGATATAAACCACAGTATAGCCCCCAATAGTCCTATCTAAATGGCTATCAATCTTATGATCCATGGTATCCCTACAATCCTCCACTCCCCCCCATATAGACATCATATTATTAGACATCCTTATGAGTAATGATACCAAGATAAATATAAATAAAAACCTCTCTATCAATCCAAATATGAGCCCTATCAACCATACCATGATGCCTATGAACCTCAAGAGTACTCCTATGAGTCTTGCCATGAGGATTTAGATTTTTACATGAAATGTACACAAAGTTATTATGAGTTAAAATATATATTTTTTTATGATATAATTAAAAAAAAAATATGGTCCTATTCCTCATCATTACACCCCTCCTCCTTTACTTTTTCCATCTTATATCAAGTCCTTGCTAGCATCCATATCATAGTTACTAGATAATGAAGATGAAATGATAACATGGGATGATGAGTATGATGTTCTCCATGATCATATCATGGAATGGTTTAGAGGTACTACCTATAATTATATGTATAAGTTAGATATATTTGAAGAACTAAAAGGAACTCAATGAGAGATCAAGGAACAAATAGACTTGATAAGGAAGTGCCTCCAACACTCAATAGATAGGTTAAGTATGTGGGAGGATAAAGATATCAATAATGAACATACTATTATTAAATAAACTCAAAGATACTAATTGGAATGATGAAAATCTTCCTTATTTAGATATTTTTCCTTCTAATTAGTCTAAAAAGTCACTTCCCTATGAGCTTACTAGTGTTTTTCTCCTTTCCACATCCACTCTCAACCTTCTCCTTCACCTCACACTTCATCCCCAATCCATAAACCTTCCACTACATCTCACATTTCATCTCATTCACATGATCCTATTGGTGTCTCTAAATACACCACAAGGGTTCTTAGTGTTCAAAGAACACTTCTCATTTTAGAATTCTATGAATTTAGAGCATGAGTAGCAGGTTGTGGCAACTTGATGTCACATATGGTGAAATAGTGGTAGATATATGTATTAGTGTACACAAATTTATAATTAGTTATGGTTGTAAGCCATAATGATCCATTATTTGTGAATTTTAGAGAATTTACATTAATTCTTAGTGAATTATGATCCATATTTAAGCTAAAAACTAATACAGGTGCATATTTATAATGAATCTAAAACTAAAGTGATCTGGTGTAAATAAGAGCAAAGAGAAGGGTAAGGAAAAAAGGAAATGAGTGATTGACAATCTTAGTTTCTAATATCATGACAAATAATTAATTGTAACTAAGTATGCATTCAGACCAATATATAATTTAAAATAGCCTATGCTCAGATTTCACTATATACCAAGCAAACTTCAAAGGATAATGTAAAGTGTCAAAAGTAAAAACCATGTCTACTTTATAGATTTAATACCATAATCAAATATCACTTTCACATCTAAATACAAAGCAAAATGAAGTGAAGCAAAACACAAGATCCTCCAACTAATCTAGCATACACATAGATTAGAAACTTTGTGATTAGAAAATGCAACCTATAATTAAAAGAAACCATTCAAATTCAAGACATAAAACCATCAATTGAGAGAAATGTTATCTTAGTAATTGACATATCAAATATGGATAATATTTTTATAAGTCCTTGATTATATTAATTTCTTCAAGTATACAAAATTTTCTCAAAATTTTCTCTCTTTACAAGATGGTGATACATGGATTTTACAGAAAGGTTAGGTAGTGTACTAGTCAGTTACAATATATAGGTGTACAAAAGATAAGGATAGTTGTCTTTCTAAATAAAGTTCTAGTACACACTTGTTTTTCACAATTAGATTGAAGGAGGGGTAATATGCTAATAGGCTAGCATATGAATTATAAAAGAATATTCTTATATTAGATATTACAAAGTTTTTACAAAAAAGGAATATTTAGTTAACTAGTGGGCCCATTGCCCTTGAACTCTATTATTGATCCCATAGCAATTCCATTGCCTTTTGATGTTTTTCATCAATAAGATCAAGGTTCATGGCTAGTTTAATGAGGCAAATTTATTTTTGATCAGCCAAGTCATTAAAATCCCTATCATCTCTAGCCATATCCCCCTTTATGATTCTAGACTCTATAATCTTCTCCTCAACATTAAAGATCATGTCCAAAATTATTCTGTTATCCCTACTAGATTGGCCATCACTTTTTATCTTAACTAACTGCATGACCAAGGTGACCTTGTGCTTAAATTAAACTTCATCAATGACTCAAAGGGCATCAAACTTGGTAGGATTAACTAACATAGAACCCAAGAGCTTCTCAATCCTAGAGATCAATTCCTTATGATTTGTCAAGATCCTATCCAAATTTCTTGTCCACACACTTAAGCCTTGGATGTTTTCGACTACCATCCCAATATGTAAATTATAAGGGCCAAGTTGATAGATTTTAACTTAGGAATATTATTCCCAATCCATATGTTGATGAGATCCTTTAGTTTGGTCTTTGCTTCTCACTATTTTATTATCATTTCCTTGTCTACATGGCTTTGTTGGCTTAGTGCATTTTGCCTTAACTTCATGGACTATAGAGTTCCATACATAACAAAAAAGGAGGCTTAAAACATATCAAAAATGGCATCAAGAATAGACAAAATTTCTTATGTCTCAAGGTTCTTCATCTCCTTCTCTAAATTATGGATCCTCTACTTTATACCTCAGATCCCAGCCTTAGCTTGAGATGATTTGGTATCGAGTAAAATTTCAACATATTTCTCATGAATATGATACTCTCTTAGATACTATCCTTAAATAATGGTTAGGACAATAAAAGGTTCCACCTTCTAAAAGGTGAACTCTTCAGTTCCCACCATGAACTTCCTGGTGGTGACCCTTTCTAATCCAACTATCTCTAAATTAAATTGGATATTGGTGATTGGTTTTGTGAACATGGGAGGTTCTAGGACCTTAATTCCTAAGCTACTTGATGATCTAAGAGTATCCATCTTCTTACTCCCTAGCCTTCCAGTGTCCATTATCCTTATTTTTTCTTCTTCTCTCATAAAAGCCTTGATCTATGGATTGATGTCATCATGCACTTTAATGCCATAAAAATTTATTAGTGCCCATGAGTGGGAAATATAAGTTATATTTTGTAATATCCCATAAATAAATTAGTCATGGATGATTATTACACAAATGGGGAATTCATAACTGAACAGGTTAACCTCACTAGTAGAATGTGTGAGGGTCAACCTTGGTATTTTAGGCCCAATAAGGACCAATTCCATTTATAAATTTCTCTTATCCTTAGGGTTAAATGATACTATGACAAGAGAAATATCTTTCCCTTTCTCTTCTTAAGGCTCCCCTGCTTGGATCTGAGTTTCTTCATCCTATGTCTTTTCTTCATCTGTGTCATATGCCTCTATAATTTCTTGAGAGCACCCTCAAGTGTCTCATCTAGACCTAAATAAATCATTTCAAAATACTCAATGGGTGAAGGTGGTCTTTGGGGTAGTGCTAAAGATGAGATCCCCTCTCTAGGTCTCTCTTCTAGCTTTCCCTTTCCATGCCCTTATTCAATTTGTTTCTAAGGTTGTCACTGCTCCACTTGAGGTTGTTCCTAAGATGTGCTAGATGGTCTAGGTAGTAATTTATACTAGAGAGGATACATTTTCCATGCCTCTATAGATATCTTATCATCTTTTGTAAATTTGTACTCAGGTTTGATGGTGTGACCTTTGATCCTAGCCAATAATTCTTTATAGTTTTTGGCCTTAATGTAGATGGTGTCTTGAACATTGAGTTGATGCATATACTCAGGCTTGGGTAGATTCTTCTCCTTCAAATGATTACTCAATATACTCTTTGGATCCTACATTTTGGGCTCAGCTAATTGAAATCTAAATGATCTCTATGTTTGGACATGCTTTCAACTTGTTGCCAACATTGCAGCATGGTTCTTCTAATAATTAGATGGAAGGGGTGGAAAAGACCCTTCCTCTTTTCCTTATAAATTCCATTAATGCCATGGATAATATGGGAGGTAATTTTTTGCTCAGCCAACTTGCTAGGAACATACACTAGAAATCTGGAGGGCTGGGACATAATCCCTTTAATCTTAATGACTATGTAGTATGGATAGAATTAGATGTCACCCATAATTTCAATATATTTATTGATCAATGGATTGAATCTAGGCATGGTAATACTTATAATATCATCCATTATGGTTGGGTATACAAAGTCAAAAATAAAATACATATGGCTCCTATAATTAAAGATGCACAATTTGGAGTAATGGTGGGAAATGGTAGTTTTGCCTTCAGGAGACCAATTTCTAATCCCTAGGAAGTTGGTAGAGGTAAGTAGGGAATCTAATAGGTGTGACATTATATAAAATTATTTAGATATCTTCCTTTTGATAGTAGTGAATTGATTGGTAAGGAAGACACTAATCAAATCTTCAATTTGAGGGGTGAGCTTTTCCTCCACCATGAAATGCACATAGGGGACCCAAAATTTGTTTATATAGGTGGTTGAGGGGGATCCCATCACTCATTTTAATAGGGTCATGATCACCTTGATTCCCTCCCTAAATTAGACTATTGGGATCTTTCCCTTAAAGTCTCTAAATATATGGGGTCCTTGGTGTAACCAGGGTTTGAGGGTGGTGTCCAGGTCATGTTTGGAGGTCAATTCCTTGATTTTAGACAAGTCTACATGGGTGATTGGGAGTTTATAATATTTTTTGAATGCCAAAAGGTAAATATAAGCTACCATCTTAGAATTCCCTTCCCAGATGATCCAATCATTATCTATCTTACAATCAATAAAGATAAGAGTAAGGACATCTATGCAATGAAGTACCTAAAGCTTTGTAGCAACATGGTGAAGGTTGGTCATTTGGACAGTGACCAAGTCATAATGCATCTTACTCTCCATGGCAATTTTATTCTCCTATTTTGTGATGGGATTTAATTATTCCATGGTAAAGAATAATTTATACCAATTCTTGATTATTAGGGAATTCACGAATATAGTGTCCAATTCAATGTCTTTGAAGATACAACCCTTGTTATCTATTGATAGGTAGAGTTATATCTCCTCCTTCAACTTATACTTATGAACTAACATGGTCTCTATTTTTGTAAATTTCTCTCACCAAATTGTAAATTGGTCTCTGTAGTATCTCTTCTTTCACTTATAAACACAATCAATCTCTCTTTGAATCAAAATGTAACCAATTGAGTTCACTTAGGTTGCTTTTATTTAGGTTTTAGGGTTTTAGAGCTTTAATGGTAGGATATCTATAGACTTTATCTCATACTTTTTTGTATTTTATTTTAACCTTTGCTTTTATAACTTCAAATTTTTGATCCCAAAAGATCTCTTATTTTGATCTTTTTTTCTTGTATGGTGCCTATGTGGAATCAGTCTGGACCTTTCATGGCATTTTTCATAAATACATTTGAGCACTAGCTATTGGCATTTAAAAACGCCATCTTTTTTTATTTGTTGGATCAAAATTGTAGATTAGTATGAGCTATTGATTATGATATAGGCTCTTACCTATTTATTAGCTCTTTTTTATATCAAGCCTCATGGTTGTGCCACTTGGCACCCTCATGTGCCTTCCTATGCTTTGTATCCTATGTCAATAGTTTGTTGAATGAGAATTGGCCATGTGGTAAGCTCATGGATCTTGAAAAATTTATCAACACTTTCAAGCCATTAGATCGTAAAACATGATGAACCATAAACCATTGATCATTTGTCAGCGCTACCTCGAATGTGCTTTTACCATACGTCATGCCTACAGGATCTTGAGACTCCATTGAAAATTCCACGGGTCCTTCATGTCGTTAGATCATCTTCTCATGATGAATCACAAACCATTGATCTAAAAATATGCCCAAACTTTAAGTTAGCATATTATTTAATGTGGGACTTAGGCTTAAATTACTTAGTCTAAGGTTTATTTCATGTTTATTAAACATGAAATAAACCTTAGGCTAAAAAATGTATACCTAAGTTTTCTAAATACATACAATGGGGATCATTTAAAAATGTTTTTAGTACAAATTTTACGCTGTGTTTAATAAACATGATGTATAATTTGGGTTAAAATATTTATGCAAAGACTATAAAACATGTTCAAAGGGGTTCAAAATGATATATTGGTTTAAGAACAAATGGGATTTTATTGAGTTGATAAACACATTAAAATCTTTATTTAGAAACATTTGGTCTAAGTTCTACATTACAAATATACTTTTAAAATAATACTTAGTATAAGCCTATAGTTTAAGGTTCAAGGTATTTAAACAAAATACAATGGGTAGCTTAAAGTATATACTTGTACTAAGTTTATTTTGCATATAATTAGACCATGAGACCATTTTCATATTTTTAGATTGAATATTTCCAATGTTTGAGCATCTTTCAAGCACTTCCATTAGCCTATAAAGTAATTCACGAGCTTTCCAATGAGATATTAGATTGTATTTTAACCCTGAGTAAAATAATCCATTAGCTTAAATTTGATGGTCTTGTAGACATCAAATACATCCTTGTCAATGTCAAATTATGGTTGTGAGAATGTAAATTTTAAGCTAGTAAAGCTTTTACTTTGATGGTCTTAAAGTTGACGGTCATGCAGATGCCAAATGCATACTCGTAGATGTCAAATGATGGTCATGTAAACATCAATTTTAAGCTCATCAAATTTTTATGACCTTATGTGAGAATTCCACTTGGTACCTCCATAGGGTTTCTTAGGATCTTGGACGTAATTCACTTTATTAGATCAAGATCCATGAGCAAGCGAGAACTATAGGATATTGATATGAGAGCTTGCCCTAATTGGTTGTTTTGTCAATCTAGACCTATTTGCCTTTGATCATTGAATGTAAGGGTGTCACATGTCGATCTATGGGCCTTCCATAATCCTTTAACTTTTTAATTTTGCCTCAATCCATTCGATTGGGTCTTTGTGATGAAGTGAGAACTATTGATCATGATCTAACAACTTGATCATGATTGGTCCAAGGGGATATGTATGGGATTATGTCAAGATTTCCTTGCACCATCTGATCAAAAGGTTGTGAGGAAGTGAAAATAATTATATCATTTGAACTATATGTCTTTTAATTTTATGCTTAGGACTTTCTGACATTGTCATATCAAATGTCATGATAAACTGAGGGTCATTAGATCTTATAAGATGAAAGGACATTAAGTTAGGACCCATGGTGATATGAAATACTTAAGATAAGGTGTTAGGGCTAAGGTATCATTCACATTAATAAATATAATAGGGCCTTAGGATTTAAAACTTTTAGGCTAAGTTATGAATCAAAAGGATTATACTAACATAAAATTAGACTTGGGGAGCTGGAGCTTAAGCTAAGGTGTTAATATTAAGGTCTCATTTGTATTAACAAACATAAATGGGTCCTTAGGGTTAAAACATTAGGCTAAACTAAGAAATATTAAAAGGACCATGTAGAATTAATATTAGTTAGGCACATAATGAAATTTAAAGGGGAAAATAGTAAAGGGGACCAAGCATTTTAGACTAATCTTTAGTTATGTTAAAAACATGACTAAACTTAAAACGTGTATTTTATACTTAAGTCCAAAATAGATTTTTAAATGGGTCATACTAATTTATTTCCCACTAATTTCAAATTTTAACTGAGGTTTTTGCCAAGGTTTTGGAAACATGAATTTATTAGAAACAAACACCATGGAACCTACAGCTAAAATCCATAAAGACCATTTATTAGAATTATTAGTCAAAATTAAAGAAAAACATAATAAGTAATCATGATTTTGAATAATTGGATGATATTCAAATTATAAAAATAATCTTATCATGCCATATTTTCATGTTTAATCTTTAGGGTTTCTCAAGTGTCCCAATTTTCAAAAAATAGGGGTATGTTGACCTCAATAGAGCCCATCTTGAGAGAATCAAGTGAAGAGGATTAAATCTAAGCCAAGGCTGACCAAGAGGATGTAATGAGTGAATACGAAGAATAAATCACCATAGGGACTCCCCTTGGTGAATAAATGGGTAATCTTACATTCTTGAATAAAGAGAAACATATTGAAGACTCGTTTGTAGCTATCCATGAGGAGTATCAGCAAGACTTGAAGAAAGAGATATTTGAATAATATTTCATGTCTAATAATGAAGTTTTGGATGACCATCTCAAGCATGAAGTGGAGTTTACTATTAAGAAAGAAGGTTAAATCACCCCTCAAGAAGTTTTAGTCCTAAGAGAATCTCATGAGACCAAGATAGATGAAACAAATCTTTAAGATGACACTCATGAATTGAATTAAAATGACTTGTGGAAAAAGTTTTATTTCATGTGTCATGAGTTTCATTAGCTTAGTAAGGCTAATCCTCCTCCAAATAAGTCTACATCTAATTTGTATAATGGTTGTAAATAGCATGTTGATGATTTTATCAATAAGCATGGAGAAAGGTCTCATGTTTTGAATGAAGAATAAATATGGCAAAAGCTCAATTCCATATGCAAAGAGTTTTGGAAGTTGGGTAAGTATATTTTTTCTCTAAGAGGTCATATATCCAATTACAGGGTTATAATAATACTAATGATAATTTTGACAAGTATTCCACCAAGAATAAAGATGGAAATCATTATGTTGATTAAGAATTTACTACCATAAATCAATTTGATGATGCTAGTGTCTAAGATATTTTAGACATGGAAAGTGAGGGAAAGGTAAAAGCTATTTCACCTCAAGAATAATCAAAATACCCACCTAATACTAAGCCATATCCAAAGGTATTGGATCATGAATAAAAAGAGTTTGATGCTTCCAAACATAAAGTACAACATATCAAGGAGAAAAGCAAAGCTAAGAGGTTTATCATATTTTCAAACTTGTAAATTAAGGGCCAATTACATGATAAGGTGGAGAAAATGCTTTCAATGGAGGATAATTAACAAGATTGGGTGGACTATTTAGAGCTCCTTGATGAGCTTAAAGAACTTGCAACTAAAGAGAAACCCAATCTTATTGAGGACACCATGGAAACTAAAAGTAAATCCTTGTTGGAGCTTATAAATTATAACTTGTTTATTATTTTCATTCTTCCACTTGGATCTTGCTTCAACCACCTATTTTTCCTACCATATGGACATTATAAATAATAATGTCTTTATGGACTCATCACTCCTAGATAGTGTATCTGCTACAAAATTATCCTTTCCTATATCATATATGATTTCAATGTCATACCCCAACTTTTTGGTTACCCATTTTTGTTGTTATTTGAATGATAGCATCTATTCCAAGAAGCATTTTATACTCTCATGATTAGTCTTCACCTTAAAAATTCTACCCATTAAATAAGGTCTATGTTGTTTGACTGTATATAGAATATCCATCATCTTATTCTCATATATAGGATTTAGAATATTCATACCTTTGATCTAATAACTCTCAAATGTAATGGTACATCCTTCCTACATGACTATTTTACCCATTCTATTTTTTTATTTATCACATTCAAAAAAGAATGTCTTTTAAAAATGTAGGATAGCCAAAATTAGAGTGGTGCACATGGTTTTATTCAACTTCTCAAATGCTTTGATGGTACCTTTTTTCTAGTAGAAGTAATACTTATTCAAAAAAGCTATGATTGGTGCTACTACATTTCCATATTTTTTTTATAAAATGGTGATAGTGAGCTATCATCCTTAAGAATACCTTAATCCTTTTGAGTGTTTTTCATAACATTCTATTCAATCATGGCCTTGATATTGTGAGGGTTTGATTTTATGCCTTCCTAAAAAATAATTTGACCCAATTAATCGTCTTATTTTATTAAAAATTCACACTTATAAGGCTTAATGTAAATTTGATGTTATGTTAGAGTAATTAGTACTCGATTCACATGTTCCAAATGTTTTTCCCATGTATTACTATATAGTAGGATGTCATAAAAAATACCAAACAAATTTATACAAAAATGGTTGAAATTAGTGTTCATAAAATTATAAAATGTATATGGTGCATTTGTGAGATCAAAAGGCATTACCAAAAAAATTAATGGCCCTTATGATTTTAAAAATTTGTCTTATCTATATCCTCATCTCTGACCTAAATTTTATGATAACTTAAACATAGATATAGCTTTATAAAATAAAAATTACCATGTAAACCATGTATAAAACCATGAGTGGTTATAATAGGGACCTTATATTTGATGGTGTACTTGTTGAGTTATTTAAAATTAGATCACATCCTCTAGGTATCATCTTTCTTATGCATTGTTACCAATCAAGATGAATATGCACTTTTACTATGTTTTATAGTACTCGCCTCTAATATCTCTTATACCATATTTTAAATCTCACTCTTTTTGACATATGGAAAATGTATGGTCTGATGTTTGGAAATTGACTACTTGGAAGTAGTTGAATGACATGATCATGTTCCCTTTATGGTTATAGTTATTTTGGCATTGCTCCAAAAATGACATAATGGTTATCAAAAATCTTCTATAAACTTAGTTGTGTAGAGATCTTTGTTGATTATACTTATAATGAGAAAAATTGTGCTAAAAATCCATCTAGCCCATTTTGAGAATATTCTACATCTAATGATAAATGACCAACTATGGAAATTTTGCATGTAATACATGCAGCTTAAATGGCCTTCCATAATAATGAAAGCACATGAATAACTCATATAAATTCATATATATCATTCTCAATGTTGTGAACCATTAGACACCTAAAATTATGTCTTCCATAACCATCATGGGAATAGAAAACATAGGAGAGTCTATCTTGTGATATCCCATGGCAATTTTAATACGATGGCATTTTCAGGCATTTTCATAAACATTTGGCTGTGTCACCATTTGTAATCATGATTTTAAATGATTGAGATTGATAAATGAGATAACTCAAGTATGCCATTAACTTATTGTTGATGAAGTTATGTGTACTCCCTGAGTCAATCAACACTATTACCTTTTGTTTCTTTAGGAATTCCACAACCCTAAGGGTTTGTGGAGTGATAATACCTAAAAGTGCATGGTACAAGATAATTGGTTGGGTATTTCTTTATTCTTCCTCTAGATCATCATATCCCTTACCTAATACTTATTTATTAACACCTTTAATATTTAAAAATTTATTTTCAACTCATTTATGTTCTTTATTTTATTTTATGTCATAATTGAAACAAAAGCTAATTGCTCATTTATCTTCAATTTATTGAGGAGTAAATCTAGTAGGCTAAGGGAATGATTATAATTAAATAATGTTTTCTCTATCAATAGTGAATTCCAACCATTTAACCATATCTCTTTCCTCTACCATACGTGTCAAGACCATGGACTCTGTTACTAAACTTGGATTAATAATGTGAACATCAAGTTGCATGTTATTCTTGAGCACATGCAAGAATAAGCCATTCAGGTTATACACTAAGATGCCATACAAATGTAAGGATAGGTTCTACAAATAGTAAATATAATCCTTTTTATCACAATTTTGGTAACTAGATAATGTATTTATATGTTACATTGTTGTGATAATTCATCTATAGTTAATTGATAAATGCTAACTAGGTAAAAAATAAGACCCTTATTTTACTTTTGTACTAGTAACCATTTATACAAAAGTTAATTATTTTAGCTCCAAATATAGATATGACATGACCACATTCTATGTACAAGATTTATAATGTAAGTTAAATGAATTTTTGATTTGATTAATCCAAATGACTAGATCCTTACCGTCAAACTTGTGCACTTTCATTTTTGGTAGCATATTTTGTGAACCTATTTTAGAACTTGTATTATTTTGGATAGAAGAACCTAAGTGGCTTAGTGGAAATTTATTTATGGTGGGGCTATTTTATTATGATCCAAGATTATTTCCATTATCACATTCATGTTGCTCATAGTTCCATTCATTATATCCATATCACCTTTGAGCACATCTAGATCTTCCTTTTTATCCATATTTGACACATCTACCTGGAGTTGCATAAAAAACCTAATAGAACTTGTATCAAATTTTTGGACTCAATTTATTTATTTTTAGTCATTACTCCTACAGTGGATTGTCATTTTATATAGGCTTTAGTGTTTGGACCAAACATGAACTAATATTAGGGTGTATGATTTAGTAATTTAGGGTTAATGTTCATGTTTTAGTGTTTTGAAGTCCAAAAAAGTGTATTGGAAGCTTATTGCATTATGATTGTCTCATTTAGATGAATATAATGACTTTTATTTTGCACAAGGTTGTGAAAAACATTTCTATAGTTTAAAAAAAAATCAATCAATATTGTGTTGACAGAAAAAATAAATTCCTCCAACATTACAAGTTTGTTTTTTAGATCTTTAGCTCAAAAAATAACTACTATGCTAGATTTGAGAAATTTTGTTGTAAAACATTACCCAAATCAAAGTTATGGTAGCACTTGTAATTAAATTAATTAGATATATCAAATGAATTAAAAATAATGGATGTAATGTGTTGATGGTTGTTCAGTTTTTTTTTGCTTGTTTCTTCCTATTTTTGTTGTTAATGTGTTGTTTACCTTTCAATTATTTCTTTAGGTTCTAGGATCCTTGTAAACCCGACATATTTACTTGTATCTTAAAAAATAATGAATGTAAATATGAATGCCAAGATCATATTATTTACCCTATATTTGGATTAGTTTTAATATTAATATGCTAAACTTGTAAAATTAATTAAAAGTATAGTATATGTAAATCAATCATAAATCTGAATATAATTGATTGAAACTAATTTGATAAAGTAGTTTACTATTTTTGGAAAGTATTAAGGATATCAAGATACTGTTGACCATTTTTACCTCAATCCAAAATGGGTCAACCCCCTATATTCAAAATATTATATATGGGTTTTATATAATGTAATAGGGTATGTTGTATGCCATTTTATGTCATTCCATATGCCATTATAGATTTAGTCATAGTCTAGATTAATCCTTGTGTCATTTGGTATCTTAGGGGTCATTTTAGGGTCATATATGTAAGTAGAATGTATTCATGGTGATAAATGAAATTAAAGATTAGGGGAATGATTTCATATGCCTTAGAAAACCATTCAGAGCTACAAAAGTTTAGGAACAATCTTTGTGAAGCTAGACCATCATTAAGATATCATATGGAAACCAGACTAGACAACTTACCTATGTAATTTATAAATATGATTAGAAGACCTCATGTGAATATCAGACCATGTGTGATCAATTTAATTAGTTACAAGATCATTCTATGTAAGTTTAATTTCTTGATGAGTCTTCTATCTCAAAATCTTAGCCTTCAATGTTCAACTTACTAAGTCTAAGTGGCTAGGCTATCTAGGATGTCTTCCAAAATTGAATGGACCAACTCAATTTTTAATTTTATAAATACACCTTAAAAAACCACACAAGCCAAGATATTATAGTTTCATATTTTTCTTCATACTAAGGACATGCTCTATAAAATTCATTCCCATGCAAGCTTACTAGCTCAAGTTATGACCATTCAAAGTTAGACCTATGATATAAGATGTTCATGATAACATCAATTTTAAGATCTATAAAGTAACCTTTTGGGTTTAAAATTCCTTAAAAGGTTTAAATTTGATCAAGATATAATATTTTGTGTGAGCTCAAATACTTACACATGAATTATAATGGTTTGTATTGGGGTTAAACATGTCAAAAGGTCCCTAGGTTAAAGACTTTTAAAGAGCTATAAGTTAGATGAGATCCTACAATGTGGGTTCACTAAGTAGATGATATAATGATGTAAGATCACTGATAGGAAATTAGATACAATCTATATAAATGATGTGTGTTTAATTATATTGATGATGTAATATCATGAGATCAACTGACATGAAAATGGGCCCAATGAGATCTACGATTAGCATTCTCTCATACATCTTGATCTAATGGTACAAATTCAAGTCAACATGTTAAATGATATTTGTGGAAGGAAATCAATGGATTGAATTTGTTCATACCAAGGAGATCAATAGTACACAGGAGGTCAAATATTCAAGATCTAATAGTGGGGATCTAAAAGGCCAATGGGAATAAAGACAAGTTTGAGTATTTTTATTAACACAAGCAATTTTTTATGAGCAAATTTGAACCAATGGAATAGTTTTCAACCAAGGAAAACAAGGTTTTTTAGGGGTCATCATTCTATAATTATAGCTCAATCAAATGATAAGGAGTAGACACAGTAATGTATTTAGGTATAAAGGACATAAAGGGACCACCATTAAGGATAAATACAAACCTCTAGTTCATAGATGTGTGGCATGTAAGGTTCATTATATGATTGTGTTCACCATTCTTAAAAATACTTATGCATATGGTGAGTCCTCAGTTCTTACAATGACATAATGGGTCTTTTTAGACCTATTTAGATCTAGAAAAGGGGCTTTGTATTCTATATGTCTACATTAATATGATGACTATAGGAAAACTAATAGTCTGAGATTGGTTTTCCATCTATAATGGACCTATGAATATGGGCATGAGTTTTAGCATGATCCAGTTTGAACAAAAGTTAACATTTTTAAAGATTTTAAGAAGGCATACATGTAGACCCTAATGGTTTCATCTGTAGGACCAACTGCATGTTAAGGACCATTCTCTTAGCTTTTGCATGCCATGATGAACTAGTGAAGAGAAATTAACACCAGGACAAAGATATAATAGATCGATCTGATGGTTGTAACTACATTGATTCTAGGATCCAATTTGGAATAACATGATCCCATTATTACAACTATTAGGGAGCATCAATGAGAGAACAATGTAACTATGTAACCACTTAAAGTGACCTGGATCAATCAAAGGGTCTAAATTGCCATATTTTTTAGAAGAAGTTGTAACTAGGGTTTAAATGAGTTTGAACTCATTTGATTCCCTTTTGAACTTTTGCTTTCCCACCTCTCTATCAAATGCTATAAGTAGATAACATTTTTGGCATTTTAAATCATTTACTCCATGTATGGTGAAGCCCTACTAGAATAATGTCATATTTTGCCTTTGAAAATTAATAAAAATATGATTTTTAGTTCTTGAACAATTGCCTAAGTGTGCAAGTGATGTATGGTGATGCAAAGTGATAATTCTCTATCCTTTCATCCCTTTTCCTTTTATGTTTATGGAAGAGTTCCTATTCTAACAGGTCATATGAAGTGTTTTCAAGTGTATGAGCCTATATTTTAAGTGTACAATGAGCCTTAATGTTTTGAAATAGCCTATGGATCACCTACCTTAGATAGATTTCATACATCTCACCTCCATATTGAAATACTCATGTTATAATCCATAAGACTTGGAAGTTAGTTTATGTGTCTTCTTTCTTAGTATAGGAAATCATGATTGTCATATGGAAGACATCTCAATGTACCACCACCTTATATTAGGTTAATTTCATGTAACTTATCTCTTTTCCCCATAATCAACTAATTAAGTAGGTGTGAGAATTTCAAGATATATTGAGGGAGCTAGCCCTTAAATCTAAAGCCTCGCTTTCATTATAGGTACACCCATATTCCTAGAAGTGTTCCCATGTTTCCCAAATCTAGGAGAGGCTTGAACACCCTCTTATAAGGTGAAATATTTGGTGACAACATTTCTAGCATGCCTAGTGGGACCAAGGTGAAGAGAGTGGAAATATTGTTGGTGTGTCTTTCCTCTATCAGCTTTTGAAAATAAGCAACCTAACACCAATGGTGACTCCAAATGATAAATTTTGGTTGTAAGTATCCTAGGCATATCTCATTTAAGTTTTGATAAAAATTTTCATCTCATTTGATACATGAGGTTGATATGAGTAGCTATGGTAAGTATTCCTATCATGGACATCGTTATTAGCCTTATTATGAACCATGGTATACCCCCAACAGTCCTAGCAAAATGGATATCAATCCTATCATCCATGGAAGCTTATAATCATCCATTTTCCCCCCATATAGACAACATGTTATTGGACATCCGTATGAGGAAGGCTATCAATATAACTATCAATAAATACCTCCCTATCAGTCTCAATATGAGCCCTATTAACCATACCATGATGCCTATGAACCTCAAGATTACTCCTATGAGTCTTACCATGAGGAATAAAATTTTTACATGAATTTTACACAAAGTTATTATAAGGCAATATATATATTCTTTTAGGATATAATGAAAAAAAACAAATATGGTCTTGATCCTCATCATTACCCCCTCCTCTTTGACTTTTTCCATTATATATCAAGTCCTTATTCGGACCAATACCATAGTTACTATATAATAAAGATGAAATGATAACATGGGATGATGACTACGATGTGATCCATCATAATATAATGGAATGGTTGAGAGGTGATACCCAAAATTATATGTAGAAGTTAGAGACATTTGAATAACTAGAAAGAACTCAATGAGAGATCAAGGAAAAATGGACTTAGTAACGAAATGCCTTCATTTATTAATAAATAGGTTAAGTATGTAGGAGAATAAATATATAAAAAATGAACATACTATTTTTGAATAAACTCAAGGATACTATTGGTAAGATACAACTCCTCCTTATGTAGATGTTTTTCCTTCTAATCAGTCCAAGAAGTCACTTCCCTATGAGCTTACTAGTGATTTTCTCTTTCCTACATCCACTCTTAACCCTTATCCTTCACCTCACACTTCATCTCTAATCAATAAAATTTCCACTATATCTCATATTTTATCTCCTTCACATGATCCCATCTTGAAAGAAGCAAGTGAAGAAGAGCAAATCCAAGCCAAGGCTAACTAAGAGGATGTCATGAGTGACTATGAAGAATAAATCACCATAGGGACTCCCCTTAGTGAGCAAAAGGGAAATCCTACCTTTTTGAATAAAGATAGAGATATTTAAGACTCTTTTGTAATTTTCCATGAGGAATGTGTCCAAGACTTGAAGAAAGAGGTATTTGAAGAAGATTTCATATCTAATCATGAAGTTGTAGATGACCATATCAAGCATGAAATGGAGTGTACTATCAAGGAAGAAGTTTAAATAAATCCTTAAGAATTTGTATTACTAAGAGAGTCTCATGATACCAAGATAGATGAAACAACTCTTGAAGATGACACTCATGATGTGAATGAAAATGACTTGTGGGAAAATTTTGATTTCATGTGTCATGAGTTTGATCAGCTAGGTAGGTTACTCCTCCTCCCAAGAAGTCTACATTCGATTGAGATAATTCCTCTAACAAGCATGTTGATGATTGTATCAATAATCATGGAGAAAGGTCTCATGTTGTGAATGACTAGGAACTATTCCAAAATATCAACGCCATATGCAAAGAGTTTGATAATTTAGGAAAGTCTATTTTATATCAAAGAGATCCTATATCTAATGACAAAGTTTCTATTTATACTAATGATCATGTTGATAAGTATTCCATCAAGCATACATATGAAGGTAATTTTGATGATTATAAATTTTCTATCATAAATTTTTTTGATGATACTAGCGTTTAATGGATTGTAGACATGGAAAGCGAGGGCAAGGCAGAAGTTATTACACCTAAAGAATAGCCAAGAGACCCACCTAATATTGAGCCATATCTAAAGGTATTGGACCATGAATAAGAAGAGCTTGATGCCTTTAAACATCAAGTACAATTTGTCAATGAGAAAAGCAAGGCTAAGAGGACTATCATATTTTCAAACTTGTGCATTAAGGGCCAAGTACATGAGAAGGTGGAGAAATTCTTTCCATGGAGGATAATGAACAAGATTGAGTGGACTATTAAAAGTTCCTTAATGAGTTTGAATAAATTTCAATTAAAGAGAAACCTAATATTATTAATGACACCATGTAAATCAATAAGAAAATCCTTGTTTAACCACTATTAGAGGTCATAGCTGAGGAGCCATATGAGAAAGTTGAAGCTGTTGGGATGCAAGAAGAGTTCATTTCCATATCTATCATTTTTGGAGCTTCTTGGTTCTCATTGAAAATCATGCCAATTAAATTGGCATACATCATGAAGAATATGGAGGCATCAATCTCAAGGACCAAAAGTGTAAATGTCTCATTCAAACCTTCATGTCATAAATAAATAGAACTTTCAAACTTCCACCTTGATCTTGGAGGATGTTTTCATCTCATGTTAGTTAGTGCTTGAGTCAATTTGTTTAGTTTTTTTGTTGTATTCCCTAAGTGCTCATGAAGCACATGCGTGTTTTTGATTAATTTTATTATTTTGTGTGTTTTTTCTCCTTTGTCTTTCATTGTGTTTAATGTGTTATTAAAATCAATTTGTATTTCAAACCTACATAATTGTGACTCTATAACCCAATGGATAGGATTAGGAAACTAATCATGGCATAGCAAGCATGCCATCCTTAGGAAATCACCAAAGATATTAACCATTTTTACCTAAATCCAAAATGGTTCAACTCCATATAGTCATAATATTATATAGGGTTTTTTTTATAATGACATAGGGTATGTTGTATCCTATTTGATGTCATTTCATATGCCATTCTAGATTTGGTCATATTCTAGATTAGTCATTATGTCATTTGTTGTCTTAGGGGTCATTTTAGGGTTATATATGTAAGTGGTAGGTCTTCATGGTGATTAATGAAATTAAATATTAGGGGTAGGTTCACATATGCCTCAAAAATAATTTAAAGCTACACAATTTTAGGAACAATCTTTATGAATCCAGACCATCATAATGATGTCACATGGAGACTAGACTAGATAACTTATATGTGAAATCTATAAATATGCTCAAAAAATCTCACATGACCATTAAAACATACATGATCAATGTTCTTAGTTCCAAGATCATTATCTACATGTTTCATATCATGATGAGTCTTCTATCTTGAGATCTAAGACTTCAATGTTTAACTTGTCAAGTCTAAGGGGCCAGGCTATCCAAGACTTCTTCTAGAACTGAATGGACCAACTCACTTGTGTATTTTACAAATACACCTTGAAAAGCCTCATGATCCAAGATATTATAGCACCATATTGTTCTTCATACCAAGGATATGTTTTTAAAAATTCATGTTTGCATGAGCTTCCTAACTTAAGTTATGAGAATCTTTGGATCTTTTAGCTCCACACCTTAACAATCTCCCACTTGGAGATAAACAGCTGCACCTATACCTATATAGCAACATCTTCTAGATTCTCCATCTTCAAGCTCAATCTCGAAGACCAACAAAAGTTGAATGAAGATTCAACTTCTCCTTTGTTACCGGCTTTGTTAACATATCAGTAGGGTTCTTATCTGTACGGATCTTTTCCAGCTTCAACTCACCATCCTCCAATACCTATCTAATGAAATGGTACCTAAGCTGTATATGTTTAGTTCTTGAATGAAAGGCTGAAGTCTTTGCCAAATGAATTACACTTTGACTATCACTGTATAATATGTAACTCTCTTACTCTTTTCCCAACTCTTCCATGAACCATGTCATCCATATCATCTATTTGCTAGCCTCCATGACTGCAATGTATTCTGCCTCTGTAGTAGACAAGGCAACAACCTTTTGCAACTTTGAAATCTAGCTAACCGCCATTCCACCAATAGTGAAAACATAACCTATGGTGCTTCTCCTACCATCTAAGTCACTTGCCATATCCGCATTTACATATCCATGTAGAGAAGTATTTGACCCTCCATATCATAAATACCTACTGCTAGTCCCTCTCAGATATCTGAGAATCCACTGAACTACTTTCCAATGTTCCTTTCCTGGATTGGCTGTAAACTTACTAACAACTCCCACTGCTTGGGCAATATATGGTCTAGTACATACCATTGCATACATTAAGCTCCCAACTATGGAAGCATATGGTACTCTACTCATGTACTCTACCTCATCATGTGAATTAGGACACTAATCTTTGCTCAGCTTGAAGTGTTCAGCCATAGGTGTACCTACCAGTTTTGCATCCTGCATATTAAACCTCTCCAACACCTTGTTCAGATAATCCTCTTGAGACAAAATCAACCTGTGATTTTTCCTATCTCTCTTAATACTCATGCCAAGGATTTTTTTTGCTACTCCCAAATCCCTCATGGAAAATGTGTGAGCTAATTTTACCTTAAGCTCAGAGATATCCTACATGTGTGATCCTGCAACCAGCATATCATCTACATGCAATAATAGAATAATATATCTACCATTATCCAATCTCTTAAAATACACACAATGGTCCTATTGACATCTACTATAGCCATGCTCATTCATAAACCTGTCAAACTTCAAATACCATTGTCTAGGAGCCTGCTTAAGAGCATATAAGCTTTTCTTCAACCTGAACACAAGCTTCTCCTTACCTTTAACCTCAAAACCTTCCAGTTGATCCATATATATTTCTTCATCCAAATCTCCATGAAAAAATGTTGTCTTAACATCAAGCTGCTCAAGATGCAAATCCTCAATAGCAACAAAAGACAATATAGTCTGAATATAAGTCATTTTTACTACAGGAGAAAAAATTTCACCAAAATCAATACTTGGTTTTTGTGCAAATCCTTTTACTACCAACCTAGCCTTGTGTCTCATCTATCCATTCTCACCTTCCTTTAATCTATATACCCATTTATTCTTCAGTGTTCTCTTTCCCATTGGTAACTCAACCAAATCCCACGTTTGGTTCTTTCTCAAGGAATCAATCTCCTCATTCATGCCAAGCTCCCACTATTTTTGGGTTTTTACGCATAGTGCTTCATCAAAACTCTCTAGTTCTCCACTATCAGTGAGAAACAAGTAGAATAATGAAGGGGAATATTGAATTAGAGGTTTACTTACCCTTGCTAACCTCTTGATGGGCATCTAAGACTCATTTTCTACTTTATGTCCACCCAAATTCTCTGTCAGTGACTGATCTCAGTCATCTCCAGGCCTGTACCTGACCGACATCAGTTCCACCCATCTAACATCGATTCCTGTATGACCGACATCGATCACTATCTAACCAACATCGGTTCTTGTATGATCGACGTCAGTTCCTAATTGACCGACATCGATGTTTGTGTTTTCCTGAGTGTGAAAATTCTTTCTCACGAGCTCATTTTGGATCATCACCTCGTCTAATTCAACATTTCTCTACTCATAATTATTTAGCTTCTTGAGCTGATCACTGTACATCACCTTCTCATTGAAAACAACATCATGGCTTCTAGTTATTTTGTTAGTTCTTAGGTTCCACAACTAAAATCCAAAATCTCTAGAGCCATAACCAATAAAAGTGCACCTCATAGACTTAGCATCTAGCTTTTTTCTATTTTCTTTATCAACGTGCACAAAAGCTTCAAAACCAAAAACTCTAAGAAATGAAAGATCTAAATTTTTACCTGTCCAAGCCTCTATTAGAATTCCACCATCAAGAGCAGTAGAGGATCCTCTGTTAATCAGGTAAATTGCAGTGTCTATAGCTTCTGCCCAAAATTGTAAAGGTAAACCAACATGCAACCTCATACTCCATGCATGCTCCAATATTATTCTATTCATCCTTTCAGCAACTCCATTTTGCTAAGATGTTCTCAGAACCATCTTTTGCCTATGTATTCCATTCATAGAATAGTACCTATTGAACTTATAGCTACAGTACTCACCATTATTGTCACATCTAAGGCACTTCAATCTCAAACCTATTTCATTCTCAACCAAAGCTTTCCATTTCATAAATGTGTCAAAAACATTAGATTTCTTCCTTATGCAATAAACCCATACCTTTCTTGTAGCATCAACAATGAAAGAAACATAGTACTATGATCCTCCAATAGAAGCTACCTAAGCTGGTCCCCACACGTCTGTGTGAACAAGCTCCAACTTGTGCTTCTTCTTTGTTGACCCAGTTTTGAAAAATCTCACTCTCTTCTATTTCCCAAAAATACAATTCTCATAGAAATCTAGATCTATGCTTTTCAAATCTGAAAGCTTACCTTTTGACTTAAGAACTTTCATTCCCTTCTCACTCATGTGGCCAAGCCTCTGGTGCCACAACTTTTCATCTACATCTGAAGTAGATAATACAGAAAGAGAATAATTAGTAATGCAATTACATAAATAGAGAGTACCTACTCTCTTACCTCTGGCTAATACAAGTGCACCCTTGGAAACCATCCAAGATTCAGCTGTGAGAGTTACTGTGCAACCCTCATCCCCCAACTTTCCTGTAAAAATCAGATTCCTCTTCAGGATGGGTACATGCATGAAATCTTTCAACACCCATGTGTTGCCAATCTATAATTTTAGGTGCACTTTTCCTTTGCCAATAATTTTACAAGGCTCGTAATCCCCTAAATAGACTTTTCCAAAATCTCCCTGGACATAGTCATTGAAAAATTCTCTATTTCGGATAGCATGAAAAGAAGCACCAAAATCTACAACCCAAGATTCGAATCTATTATCCAAAGAAAGTGTAAAAGCATCTTGTGCAACAATACCTACAAATTTTGCTTCTTCATTACCTCCATGCTGATTTTCTTCTCTAACCTTCAACCAGTAATCTTTCTTTGCATGCCCTTTCTTTCCACAATTCTAGCAGGTTATCTTTCTTTTTCCATTTCTAGATTTAGATCTATTTCTCATCTTTGACTTAGACCTTGATCTTCCTTACTTGCACCTCTCTTTTTGCCTTCCCCTGATTTCAATACTTAAAGCATTACCTAATGTCTCCTCTGTGCTTTTCCTACAAATTTCTTCATTCAAGATTACAATAAAAACATCATCTACTTTCAAGATATTTGTAGCAGATGTAGTATTACTAACTGTCATTACCAAGCTATGCCAACTTTTAGGTAAAGAGAATAATATTAAGAGAGCCTTAATTTCATCATCAAACACTATTTTGACTAAATTTAACTGATTTACTATTGCATGGAAATCATTTAGATGAGTAGATACAGATCCACCTTCTTGCATATGTAAATTAAATAATTGCTTCATAAGATATACCTTATTTGAAGCTGAGGGCTTTTCATATAAATTTTCTAAAGTATCCATTAACTCTACCTTTGACTTTGCCTATGATAAGTTGGATATCACAGAAGATGCCAAGCTCAACCTTATGGATCCTACAGCCTTTCTATCAAGAACATTCCATTCTTCATCTTGCATATCTGTGGGTTTGCATGAAACCCCACCCAACGGTAAGTATAGATCTTTTTGATATAGATAATCTTCTATCTGCATCCTCCACAATTGATAGTTCTTGCCATTAAACTTCTCCATTCTTAGTTTACTTTCTTCTCCCATTGCTTTACTCCCACTCAAACAAAAACCCCTGTGAGTGAACTGTAATCAACACACTAAATAGATCTGAAACCACCTGTTAGTGAACCTAAGCTCTAATACCACTTTTCAATTGGTATCACTTGGTGAACTAGAAACCTAGCTCTGATACCACTTGTCAAGATCTAAAAAGAACAATTGATTACTATTGTGTAAGCAACTAAACATGGAATTGATCAAAAGTAATAAGTAACTAGAAACTAGAATCAACAAAGAACATGAGATACAAGAAACAATGAAAAATTGTATTAAACTCTTCTTAGAAGGAAATACAATGAAGAAATATGTCTTTCTTCCACACCTCTCAGATGTACAGATCTCTTCCCCTCAAGAGTTCTCTCTCACAATTACAAACATAATTCAGCTACTTGAATTTATTAAAATTTCATAATTACAAGCTATGAAGATCTATCCCTATTATATAAGATTAGGGATCATGAGCTATGCATTCTCAAGCATTAGATACACCTCCTAATCAAAGCTTCAAAATAGTCTTGCCAAAAATAAAAATGTGGACTTACATCTAATAGCTAAACTAATCATGCAAACAATCTGTTCTCGCATGAAAATAGACTTTCTGGACGCACAGGTGACCGACATCGGTCCTTGTCAGTTTGCATATGATCGACGTCGACTAATCCATAACTGATGTCGGTAGCCTCTACTCGATCCTTGACCAATGTTGGTGACTGTGTAATACAGCAACCTTTGCATTTGCTCATTGGTGAAGCTTTTAGCTCCACACCTTAACACTATGGAATAAGATGTTCACGTTAATGTCAAGTTTTAGATCTATAAATTAACCATTTGGTTTCAAAATTACCTAAAATTTTTAAATTTAATCAAGATATAATGTTCCATATGAGATTGAAAATTGACACATGATATATAATAGTTCATGTTAGTTTCAAACATGTCAAAAGGTCCTTGGGTTAAAGCCCTTCAAAGAGATACAAGTTGGATGAGATCCTAAAATGAAGGTTCACTGAGCAGATGATCCACCAGTGTGTGATCACTAACAAGAAATTGGATCTAATGTATATCAATAGTGCACATTCAATTATACCAATGATCTAATAGTGTAAGGTTGAATGACATGAAAGTGGGTCCAATGAGATTTATGGTTAGCATTTACTCATACATCTTGAACCAATGGTGTGAATGAAAGTCAACACATCAAAGGATCTTCATGGTAGGAAATAAATGGATCATGTTCATTCATACTAAAGATATCAATGTTGTGTAGGAGTTCAAAAATTTAAATCTAATAGTGGGGATCTATGAGGCCGATGGGAATAAATATAGTTTGGAGCATTTTGATTATTTTGAAAAATTTTCAATGGGCAAGGTTGAACCAATGGACTAGTTTTTCACCATGGCAAACAAAGTCTTGTAAGGGTCATCATTCCATCATTAGAGTTTGAAAAAATTCTAAGGAATGGACATAGTGATGTAATTGGGTATAAAGGAAATAAATGAACCGCTATTAAGGATAATTATGGACCTCTAGTTCCTAGATGTGTGGTGTGTAGGGTTCATTCTACTACTATGTTTTCCATTCTTAAAAGGACCTATGCATATGGTGAATCCTCAATTCTAGAAATGACATAATGGGTCTTTTTAGACCTATTTAGATCTAGAAAAAGGGCTATGAATTCTATAGGTCTACATCAATATAATTACTATAGGAAAACCAATAGGCTAAGATTGGTTTTCCATCTATAGTGGACCTATGAACATGGGGATGAGTTCGAGCATGATCTAGTTTGAACAAGAGTTAGAATTTCAAAGGATATCATAGAGGCATACATGTAGACCTCAATAGTTTCATCTCTAGGATCAAATACATGAAAGGGACCCTTCTCTCCATTTTTTCATGCCATGATGAACTAGTGAAGAGCAATCAAAACCAAGACATAATAGACCAATCTAATGGTTATAACTATAATGATGTTGGGACCCAACTCCAAACAACTTAATCCCATTATTGTAACCATCAGGCAACATCAATGAGAGAATAATGTTGATTCGAAACCAATTTTATTGACCTAGATCAATCAAAAGGTCTGAATGGGCATATTTTGTACAAGTAGTTGTAACTATAGTCTAAATGAGGTTGAACTCATTTGATTCCCTTTTGTGCTTCTCCTTTCCCACTTCTCTCTCAAATTATATAAGTATCTACCATTTTTGGCCTTTGAAAAAAAAATAAACTCCATATATTTTAAAGCCCTAAAATAATTATGTCATATTTAGACTTTGACATTAATGGAAATTTTATTTTGTTTTCTTTAACAATTTTATAATTGTGTAAGTGATGTATGGTGATGTAAAGTGATAACTCTCTATCCTTTATTTCCTTATCCTTTCATGTTTGTGTAATATTTCATGTTCTAAAAGGTCATATGAAGTGTTTTAAAGTGTATAAACCTATATTTTAAGTGTACGATGATACTTAGTGTCTAAAAATATCCTATATTTCACTTACCTTGGATAGCTCTCATTCATCTCACCTCCATATTGAAATACTCATGTTAGAATCCATAGGACTTGGAAGTTAGTTTGTGTGCCTTGTTTCTAAGTGTAAGAAAGAGTGATGGTCATATGGAATACATATTTTTGTATCACCCCCTCATATTATGTTCATTTCATGTAACTTCTAACTCTTTTCCTCATAAGCAACTAGTTAAGTAGGTGTGAGTATTTCAAGATACATTCAGGGAGCTAACCCTTAAATCTAGAGGCTTACTTTCATTAAGGTACACCTACATACCTAGAAGTGTTCCCATGTTTCCCAAATCTAGGAAATGAGTAAATACCATCTTCTATGGTGAAATATTTGGTTACAATAGATACTTATCTTTATTGTTTGATTAATTTATTCTAAGTGTATTTTGACAATGGAAATAGATTGGAAGTAGGCTCATGATTCATCCAAATCTAGAATTTACTATTTGTGTGAAAAATATCAATACCATAAAACATATATATGAACATTGATGGTATTATCTAAGGTTTATGTTACTATCTTATCATATTTGTCTCTCTATGACCGTACAATATAGTGTGCTTATCTGATACCTTCTTTTGTGTAATCTGTGAGATTGACTACATACACAACTCTAGAAATTAGATTATTTCTACTTCAAACCTTAGGTCCACTTATGAAGGATGAAAACTTATAAAATTATTAAAGTATAATTGGTTTATTCTAACCTTATTAACTCTTATTAATGATTGATTGATGCATATGTATCTAATACTTCGAAGAGGGAAGTCAAACCACATATAGTTCTTCCCCTTGGTGTGAATGTTCAATTGTGCTCTTTTTCTATATGAATACACCTAAAAAATTTGTGTTTGATTTGATAATTTTCACACTTGGATTATATTTATCTATTTTAAACTTTGTTTATGCCCACTCATAGTGTTTTATTTTCAATTTGGGAATAATAAGACAAGTTTGCTACATGTGCAAGAGTGTATATATGTTTTATAGACAAGTTCCAAGTGATTCGTAAGTGTAGTTTTGATTTTTATTTATATGAGTCCATTTGCTTAATTTCATGTGATACCAACATGCTTGGTGAATGGGCTGACCTATAGGAAGGGTTTAAATTTGAAAATAAATAGTTTCTAGGAAAAGGGTAGTAACATCAACCTTGATCTAGTAACATTAATGTTATTATGTTAGTGTGATGTTACTATCTACGAGAAAAAAATACAAGTGTAATAATTTGTAATGGTGGTAGCATAAACCTTAGGATAGTAATGTCAATGTTACTATCTAAGTGTGATGTTACCATCCAAGATATAGGAATGTAAGTATAATGATCTAGAATTATTTGTATAGGATGTTTATTTAATTTATCACATAGTGGAGTGTTCTTATAGGTGACTGATAACAAACTATAATGGACTAGACCCATAATTAACATGATGTTTTATGATACTGATAGTAAGAATTATTTAGACACATATAAGTCATGTGGGATAAGTTTAGGTCAAGATTGATACTGCCAAGTGTTAAAAATTAGATTTTAGTGTCTAAAAATTCCCCTTTTATTCTAGTACTCTCTGTAATTAAAACACTATAGTAAAATAATATATATATATATATATATATATATTTGAGTTTCTAAAACACACTTTGTCTTTGTGATAAGGTTACAAATGTGTAATCTTCACCAAGATAACTTACAATCAATGTTCATAAAGTGAAATTTGAATTATATTTGAAAGAGTAAGGAGTACACATTTATGTGAGTAAACAAATTTGACCTATAACTTATTAGATATGATGATTCTTTATTTAATCATTAGATAATTATGCTTCCTTGTTGAAGCACATGGAGATTTGGGGTGTGTGCCCCAAATTTGTTTAACTATGCAAACCCATGGATTGGGAAGATAAGTACCCCAACCCTCATGAATTTAGAGTAGTGCTAATTCAGTTGAGCATCATTTAATATTAAATTCACTAACTCAAATAATTGATATTGAATGCTAAGATGGTAAAGTAAGAACCAAATAATAGGTTCACTATACCTAAAAAACATGAATTAACCTCTGTAGGCAAAATTACAGATTGAAATTTATTCACAGCTTGATGCCATTGAATTATGTTTATAAATAAACAATTAAAATAGTGCTTAATTCAAAAGGATGTAAATGTGCATGAAAAATTATTATTCTTATCTAAATTGGTGCCAACTATAAACTATTATAGTGTATATGTTCATGAACTAGTATCATGACTCACTTAATTTGTACTATCTAATATAGAATGTTATGCATCTATATTATAAATATGAGAACTTGTATCTCAAATGTGTACCTGCATGGAAAATGGACTCAATCATATCTAAATCTATATTATATAGTAAAAATATAGATAGATTGAGTGCATATGCCAAATTTTTTTAGTAATGTGTAAATATTTGTCACATATATGAATTAATCTAATATCCAAACCATTTTGAATATCTAAATTTTGTGTGTTATACATAAAGCATGATTTTTTTATTCATGGAGGCTTGTCTCTATGAAAAGCACACTAATATGACTCCCTTTTAAAGTGAGGCATGTAGCCTATAAATCATTAATCATAAAAGAAGAGCTAATTGTATCATATCATGTATAAATATGTAATCATGAATAATCATGTCAACATGTGGAGAATATGTCATCATAGTAATGTATATAATGTAAATGCATGTATGTAACATATAAAATATAATTTATATGTTGAGATAGATGTATCTATAAAAGACACAACAATAAATGTCACTACATAAGACTACATAGTAAATAAGTGCATGATTTAAATCATGTAAAAAAATAAAAAGTAGAAGTGTGTGATATGGATCATGGCACTTATAAACATAGTAATCAGATAAGCTTAATAGGCACTATCACATAATATCATAGAATGTCACACATAAATCCAAGAGGGCATATACAAGGGACATAAATATTTCATTAACAAGTAATGGTAAAGACCTAAAAATAAGGGCAATGAACATTGTAACAAAAAAGGCTAAGGATTTACAAACAAGGGGAACAAATGCTATAATAAGCAAGGTTAATGAACCACAAATAAAATAAATGGGACATGTATAATAGACAATAATATATAGTTTATCATGCAATGGTAATAACATCGATGAAGCATAAAACAAGTTAAAGATAATATAAACTAGCAATATATGCCAATATCATAGCATGATAGATAGCATATCCATGTATAACTCTATAATAAATGAGTAGATAGAAAGTCATGTGTAATAAATATATGTAGTTCAACATGGTAAAATGTCATAAAAACATATAACCTGTAATAATGTATCACATGGAAGTAGATGACCCCAACATTGACATGGCCCTTGGGTATAGGAAAGGTCCAACATCTACATGCCATGTATGATATGTATATCTTTAATCACACTCATATAACTAATGAAATTCATTTGTTTATGTTTTTTTATAAAAAATAGGAAATAAGAAAATGTGCCTAAATCTTAATTAAGATAAACTTATGCATAAAATCATAATGTATCATATGAATAGAATTATCATTTTTATTTTGAACTTCCCATTTATGGAAAGTTGCTAAAAGGGGAAACAACAATGAATAATAACTTAGCTATAAATTAGATGATGCAAGATTGAGACTAAGACTATAGAACTAGTTGTGTTACTATATAAGATGATTGTGAATCAAGAACAAGGCTTTACTTGATATTGTTAGGATTAGTCCTCACATGGGTGCTTAGGACTTAGGTGATTCACATTATAATATTAGTTAATTAATGTGTGTGTGTGTGTGTGTGTGTGTGTGTGTGTGTGTGTGTGTGTGTGTGTGTGTGTGTGTGTGTGTGTGTGTGTGTGTGTGTGTGTGTGTGTGTGTGTGTGTGTGTGTGTGTGTGAAAATAATAAGTGGAGAAAATAATGTATGTGATTATTACATGAGTAATAATCATATTATAATAGGATTTTATAGGATAGTTGAGAGATATTAGAAATATTGTAGAAGATAGGATTGTGAGAGATTTAGGGGATAGAATGAGAGATTGTGGGAGATATGAAGATGAGATTTGACTCCCTAATTTTTGGATATCAACTCTCTCTATAATGTATTTTATCTTATTGAATATTATGTTGAATTTCAATTGATTATTTTGTTTATGCATTGGGGATTTAACTCTCTCCATATATGGGGTAAAACTTACATTTGGTATCAGAGTAGGTTTCCTAAAGGACCTCTCTAAAATAAGGAGGAAAATTATAGGGATGTAGTCCATACCAAATGCAAACCCCATTGAGCATCAGTTCTCCATTTTTGTTTGTGTCTTTTATAATGCATTAATAGTGTAGAACACATGCAACCCTATTACTAATCATTTGTTCAGTTTTTTAGCTTAGTTTGTCTACATGAGAACCTATTAGTGAAAAAATTATTTTGAAATAATTTTTAGTGGATAATATCTAAAATTTGAGTCATAAATGTCTAAAAATGTTAGGATTGACTATAAACAACGTATACTTGTGTTACAGTTAAATATAGGGTTTTTCTAGAATTTTATAGGTTTATTTTGGATCTCCATGAAGAATAATAAGTATTTGGGGTACAACCATAGGTTTCACATCCCACTAGTATATCATTTTGAGTATTTACATTTATGGTTTGAAAGTTTTTCTTTGTAGATACTTGTTCTTTATGGAGAGTTTCGTTAAAGGAAAATATTGTAGTGGGTGAGTTGATCCCTAAATTTCCAAATTGATTCCTACATCCTTAAATTAATAAATGAGTTACATGATAGGAGTGGTATCCTAACTGAGCTCTAATTGATCAACCCTAACTCAACCCTTATAAATAGTTGAATTCAGTAGATCCATGTCTTCATTCCCCTCATAAGATCATAAACCCTTCAACATATATCTCTCCCCTTAAGTGAAGTCCCTATCCCTCTACATTGACATGGCCTTGATAGAATCGATAGGTTATGTTTATATATCTTTATTTTTTGGAGTCATTTAGATCATTGCTTACATCAACACTGAACGGATCCTAGTTGATCATCATCCATTCTCCTTGGAAATAATGTTGGACCCTTCATTTCCTAGTGATCCACTTTGCTTTCTCAAATAGTAACATATAATTTAACTTAAAGCCCAAGCTTGACCCATAGGTGAGTAAAGATTTATTTTTTAATAACTTTTCTAAGAGTTTAAAATTAATATAATAATATATAAAATAGATATTTGTTGGGCTCAATAGCCTGATTGTCTATTAAGTTTTTTAAAGGGACTATGGTGAAGATGAGTTCTATGGGTCAACTCCCTCTAAGATGACCCCAAGAGCTTATATATTATGTAATTTATTTTAAGAGAATTTATTTTAATTGGGGTAATAAATTTTTAATAGGGTTCATTTGATGGTGAATTTTTTCAAAAATAATTTATTTTCTATGGAGGAAAACTTTGTAAAAAAATAATATTTTCAATTATTTTTAAAAATTATATAAGGGACTGATTCCATTTATAAGTAGGTGCATTTTAAATTGAATCTAACACCTATTTTAATTATGGGGTGTTTCAATTTGAATAAAAATTTTTTTTAGTTTGGCTATGTTTTAAAGACTATGGAAGAATAAAAATGTGCTTAACCTGGGGCACTACCCTAAGACCCTTAAAGGGGCACTGCCCCTTGACCTTGTTGGTGATTTTCATTCATAGTCCCCTACTTTAAAATTTAAAATAAAAAAAAATTGGTGGTAAATTCACAATGATAAAAGAGGGAAACAAAAAATAGGTGAACCTGAAACATCAATACAAACCTAGAAGATGAAAGAAATAGAAGATTGTACTACAATTATAGAATGTGGTTCTTCTCTCTATGTTCACACTAAGGGGGGAATGTTAGGATTAGTCCTCACATGGGTGATTAGGAATTAGGTGATTCACATTATAATATTAGTTAATTAGTGTGTGTGTGAAAATAATAAGTGGAGAAAATAATGTAAGTGATTATTACATGAGTAATAATCACATTAAAATAGGAATTTGTAGGATTGTTGAGAGATATTAGGAAAGAGATTGTAGAAGATAGAATTGTAAGATATTTAGGGGAAATAATGAGATATTTTGGAAGATATGAATATTATATTTGATTCCCTAATTTTAAGATATTAATTATCTATATAATATACTTTTTCTTATTGAATATTATGTTCAATTTGAATTGATTATTACATTTATGCATTGGGGCTTCATCTCTCTCTAGATATGGGATAAAACTTACATCTTGTATCAAAGTAGGTTTCATAAAATACATCTATAAAATAAGGAGTTTAATAATATTTATGTAACGTAAACCATATTTATGTAATGTAAACCACGTGCAAACCTTTTTGAGTCTCAATCCTCCATTTTTATCTGTCTTTTCCAATGGGTTAATAGTGTAGACCATTATTTTATTGTTTTTTAGAATAATGAAGTTTTATTCCTAATTAAATAAATGGGTTTGAGTAGGGTAAATAAATACATAGTGTGAAATAATTAAGCCACTAATTTGTGTAAATATATTGTATTTTTACCTTTTCTAAAAATAGTAATAATAGAGAGAAAATCAAACTTAGTTATAAACTAACTAAGACAGATATTGCAAGATCTAAAAATTTATATGCAGGATTGGGAGACTATCAAAAATAAGATCTTGGAGTTCATTTATAAATTGTATAGTAGCATCGAAAGTGGGACGCCCTATTGTTCAGTGATACAGTCCTTTTTTGATGTTATTGTCTAGGTGATATGAGTTTTTTGGGTTTTTCTTGATAGCTTTATGTTACCCTATTAGTGAAATATCAAAACCCATAAGTGTATGAACATCATTGTGAATATATTTTAATCTTAAAATCCCTAAGAGATATTTATGCTTGAATTTTAATGGCAACTTGAGAAAGATAGATAAGGGGTTAGTGTGTAAAAGATGTGTTGGATGCACTTCACACCCCATGTGTGGGCACGCTAGCTACATACCAATAATTTGAGGAGGGATCAAGCTAATGTAGTTCTCCCATTGAAGTGATTAGTGAAATTATGTATGAAAATAGAAATAAATGAAAAACTAGGTGTATTTCAGATGGCTAGGGGATGGTGTAAGGGTTTGGATAAGCTTGGAATAATATTGGAAGGTTGTATGTAGAGAATAGGGAAAAGTTCTTGAATGTACTTGTTGTTATTCTTGCTTCTCTCTTGTAAATGAGTACCAACCCTTTCAAATAGTTTTTGAATGGCATTTTATAGGTAAATTAATGATCATGGGTTAAATGAATTCATGTTAGGTTGACATGAACTAGGATAAGGATTCAGGAAAATATGACTATTAGGACCAAAAGTACACTTGGAAAATAGTGTCAAAAATAAGACACCCTAGGCTTTACTGATCCTATCCAAGTTGGGTGTTGTTGTCTAGAGGGAATGATACCTAGGAGGATGGATCTAGGCTTGAAAGAGTTGCCTAGGTATCTAAGGGATAAGTCTGGAAAGCTGTGGATGACTATAAATTAGTAAATGAAAATCCTAAAAAGTGTTATGCAAGTAAGTAGGAGGACCTATGGATTAGGTGTCTTTAGCCATACTCTAGTAATAAACTTTCACATTTTATATGATTACATTACCCCCCCTCCTTTATTTTAGTTATGAAAAAAAGTGAAATACTAGGATAAAGGAAAAAAATAGAAAGTGTAACTAAACTTACCTACAAAGGTGAAGCCCATGAAGCTTGTGTAAAGTTGAGTAATGATGGATACTGTATAGAGAGCACATTGTGCAAGTGTGAATCTATGAAATTAAATAAATATTAGATCAATTTTTATTATATGTGATATAAAACAAGAACACATAAAAGTTAAGTAAAATAAAAAGGAATAGAAAGGAATGAATACACCTCGCTGGATATGCAAACCAATACAAAAATTATTGTGATCTTGAGTAAGGCTAAGTAATGATGGATTGTATTTGATGATGTTGTACCCAAATTTATATCACAAATAGAGTTGAGTGTTCAATTCACTAGAAAGTGGCTCAAGAATATAAAGGTTAAACCTTTTTCTCCATCATCACCTACTAAGTTAAGCTATATGATCATGCATGTGATAATCAATGTCTAGACTATGTGTCCAATCCCTTTGAATAGGTGTCTAAAGAATAGAAAGGTTGGCCCTTTAGATCCATCATTTCCCCATGAATTGAAGCTATCAAGTGATACTAGTATAGAATAGATTTCATATGAGATGGATCATGGAGCCCATGGATGTTTTAAAAATATAATAATATGGTGTCGATAGCTGAATGTATGTTGGAAACTAGGCCACTCTTGGCCATTTCGAAAGATAGAGATTAGTAATAAATGAAATCCACTTAAAAAATCTTCACTAGGATTATGTGAAAGATGAATTAGGAACTTAAGTAGTTGATAAATTAAAATTTTATGAATGTTCAACTTGAAAAATATGCCAACCACCTATAGATGGAGTAAAGCATGCAATTCTTATGTAATAAACTAAACTCAAAAACAAAAGAAGACCAATGTACCACGTACATTGCCCATAAACACTAGTGTTTAGAACATGGATTTTTATCTATACATTATGTCAACTACCTAATCTAAAACTAGAAATGAAAGCTATCATGTCATGCATGATAGCCCCTAATATCTAGATTCTTTGAGAAAAATATATTGAAACTACTGATTCTAACTGATCTAGATGTGAAAAAATTGTAGTTGAGTTGAGATTTTTTGCCTATTAATAGAAAACTTGGGTGTTTTTATACCTATACAAGAGTTCCAAAATGATGACACTCTTATGTTTGGTGTTGTCCATTTTCAGCATTGTTGTCTTATGTTGAAACTAGTTGTTGATCTAGAATTGTCACTATTTTCTATTCTGTTCTGATTGGTTTAACCTCTAGATTTTGAACTAAGTTATCTGAATGATATTATTTTGGTTGATAGGATATTTTATCTCTATGAAAAAAACCTTGTTTTTTACCCCCTCTTTTTATGGTAGGAATGATTGAACCTACAATGACTAACCCTAAAAGAAAAAGAGACCTGCAAGTATGTTATTTTGCATAGATACATCATATAGAAATGATATTTGAAAAGATATATCTAGATATAGAAATGTTTGTATTGAGAGGATATTAGATCAATAAGGGTATGCCTAGATAGATATAAAAATGTAAAATCATGTGAAATGTATTGAATTAGAACTTAAAATGTTAGATGTTAATTGTTAGTTGGAGGGATGGAGCATGATGTCCATCATGGCATCTAAAAAAGTAAGGTAAATCCATGATATGGATCATGACATTGTAAACAAGGACAAAAAAATCAATAAATAATCATATAAATCAATAATCATGAAGTAAGAAGCATACAAAGTTGGTGAAGGGGCCATGCAAATAAGGGACATGGGCATATGCCACTCAAACTAAGAAACACACATATAAGACATGTTCAAATTCCACATAGACATATAATTTGAAACAAGTAGAGATTAACATGAGGGCCACATGCACATAGAAGAGTAAAAGTAAGGTACATTGGAAAATGTCCAAAGTCACACATAATAAATAAAAATGGAAATGAAAATGCAATCACATCTAGCTATGAAAATCAAGAAAGGAAAGCGTGTAAAAACTAAAAGGATACAATCACATCTAACTAATCAAAGAAATAATGAAAGTATGCAAGACATGTTTAGTGAAAGGTATATTCTAGAAAATACATAAGTGCAATATATTAGTGAGTGTTGATGTGGTAATATATGTAATATAGTAAGTAATGTATGTCAACATGATAACTAGAGTGTGTGGTGTAAAAATGACATAATATGGATGGTGTATTCATGTATAATATGCCACCAAAAGGAAGATGTATCAATGTGTGTTTCAAATGTAGAATTAGGATAGCCCCTTAATAGGTAGAATGAAGCAATCAAGGAACTATAAGTCACTGCACACACTAAAAAAAGATCAAGTGAAGCACGGTAATGTAGATAATAGACAAACAATAACATAGAATAGTAAATGTAAGTATAACATATTAGTATAAATGTAAAACATGGATGATGCATATAATCTAAATTTTTTTGGTTTTTTTGAATTATTTAAATGTTTTTGAATTTTGAAATTTTGTATTATTTTTGTATTTCTATATAAGCTCTATATAATAAAGAAAAAGAGATTATGTACAAGTAGGTTGGGATAGGATGATACTAATTGATGAGTCTCATGCTAGACTCCCTATCATAGTGTCTTATATCAAGGAGTGGAATCATGTATGAATGTGAAGCATGATGAAAATGTTGAGATTGTGGCTCTAAAATTTGTATATGTTATAGATGCTCTAAAATATCTAAAGTAAAAACCAATTATGGTGTATTTTTGTAAATCTAAGAAGTGAATGTAACTATAGGGATCTTTGGGACCTATCTATAAGTAAGATAATCTCTTTGAACATGTAATTTATGTGTAGACCCATGAGATATCAATGAAATTGCTCTAGGTGTGAAAATTGTAGATAGAAGTTTCCTAGAATCCTAAAGATATGGAGGTGTATGAACCCTATGTACTAGTGATGGATGTTTCAATTGTGTCTAAATGTGTACCAAAGGAAGAACTATAATGGGTGTGGAAATTGAAACTAGTGAAGAAATTGGAACTGGTGACTATAAAGTAGATGGCTCTGAAGTGGGTAGTGGTAACTCATAAAAAAATCCACCAACTATAATAAATTTATTTGCATGAATTAATTTCATACATATATGAATTATAGATGGTACTAATCATTTTTTTCTAAATCCATGGGCAACCAAGTAACATATCAAAAACTCCTGCACTAAGAACTATAGTGAAATGTGTGGTCACATGTGTTGGACCAGTCTATAAAGGAAGTATAATCTCAACCAATGAACTCTATATGTGCCTACTAAATAATTGATAACTATATTTTTTGGGTTGATATACTAATATAAATATCCTAAATTTTATAATAATGTAATGGTGTACATGTTGACACTAAAAACATTATCGATGAGAATACGGTGAATGGGATGATTACGAATATGTGCTCTAATAAAGAGTGCATTATAATTTGAATTATCCTCCACAATCTCCTGATCTAAAAAGGATATCGAATGTGTAGTTGGAACTATAGACTCATACACATTTATCATACCACTCAAAGGATGTGACTCAATTGAAGGTGCTTAGTATGTAACCGGTGGTGGATGTGCATGATATGCATGGTGAACCCTTGATGTGTCCCCTGTATCCTATTTTAAATGCTATGGAAATGGATTTGAGAATATTTTCAAAGATTTTTACTATGTTGGTTTTACCTATAGAGGTTAAACTAAAGTGTCAAGATCAAGTAGGTTGTCATTTATCAAGTCCTATATCTTATATCGCAAACTGATGCATCTATTTGTAGTGTGACCTGGTACCCTATGGTAATTGGAAAATACCTATTGATCATATCCCTTGGGAAGAGGTTTTCTTGGATCAAATTCTTGAATAGGAGGGAGAGATATGTTATTACAATCCAAAATTTATTGTGAAGCCCTAGTTGAAGAAACTAAAATGTGAGAAAATACATTGAGGGGATGCTAATAAAACTATACATTAAGGAGGGTTTAAAGATGCATTTACTGTAGGTTGATTACACCCTTTTGTATAATTGATCTTGAATTTTTATGAGAATTTGTTGTTACTCTTATTAATTATGTTTGGAATTTTTTTATACTTGAGTTTGCCCATTGACATGAGTTTCACTTTGCTTTCCTTTAGTGTGTGACATAATTTAGTGAAGGAAGAGAATCACTTAAACATAATTAATTCATCAAGTGTTGGTAGAAGATTCTATTTGAAGAGGTCATGTAACTCCTAATCTACCATGGGATTAGTCATCTTAGCCAAGATGGTCTTATATCGAAGAACATAGTCCATGAGATGCTCATTTGATCATTGTTTCTATTGAGCAATTTGAGCATATGAAACCTTATCATCAATGTTAATGTTGAAGTATGCTAAGAAAGTGTCAGCTAAAGGATTGAATGCATGAATCTATTGGTTTGGTAGACTATAGAACCATTGTAAAGCATAATCTTTTAGGCTCCATGGAAATATCTTGGTAAGTAGCCAGTCATTGGGTACATAGTCCAAGCATGCTATGTGAAAATCTCTCAAGTGTGTCTTTGGATCACCTTTGAGATCATAAAGAGTAAGCTTGGGTTAAACAAAACCTTTTGGAAAGGGTGTAGAAGCAATGTGATGTGCTAATGGTGTATGCAGTAAAGCAAAAGAATCCAATGCCTGTGTAGGTCTAGAGACACCTTGCTTAAGATGTTGTACCTTAGATTGAAGAGATCTTATTTGTTACATAAGGGCTATCACATCATGAGATAGGGATGTACTAGTTGTAACTAGTGGCATAGAAGAAGGTTGGGCTTTTATAGGGGTTTATTGACACATAGTTTCCCTCATAGTGTCATTTGTAACTGGTGTCTCCATGGTTTATGAAAATTGACCATTTTTCACCTTTTCTTGTTCCTCTTATAGAATTCTAAGCATGTCATCTTGCATATTTAGATGTTTTGTCAAGAGTTTTTAAAGTTTTATTTTATTCGTTTCATCAAAACTGATATACTGGACCATTTTGAAAGTATGAAAATAATTTATAATGTGTTTAAATGTGTTGTAATAAGTTTTAATAGGCAATGTGTTAGAAAAGTGAAGTATTGAATATAAGAAACACAAAGTTCTAAAAATAGTTAATTAAAATTTGTTCAAAAATGATATGAAGCTCCCAAACATGTAAGGTGATATCTCAAGAAGCAAATAGGTTCTAGTATTTGCAGCTAGGGATGTTTGAATGTTTTTTTTCAAAATACTATGAATTTTTGAAACTAAAAATGAATTTTTGAGTTAAGTATTCAATAAAAATTTTAGAAATTTATGGGGAAATGCTTGATTTAATGGGACCTAGTAAATGTAACTAGGGTTTTGAGATTTTTTTTAAAAAAATTACTATGAATTTTTAAAATTTGAAGTGATTTTTTGATTTTAATATGTGACTAAAAATTTAGAAAATAATTGGAAAATTACTACGAAATTACTAAGACCTAGTGTATGCAACTAGGGTGTTCAAATGATTTTAAAAAAAATCGGTGTGATAATTTTAAAATTTTGATATGAATTTTTAGAAAATTTGTAGAATTTGTCTTGTAAAATTTGTAGAATTTTTCTTTAAAAATTTAGGAAAAATCAGAAAATATTTATAAAATTAGTAATATATTTATTTTCCTGGTGTTTAGAATGTGTTTATATGCAAAAAGAACCTAATATGTGCAAAATAGGGTTTTAATAAAAGATATGATAATTTTATAATTAATTTGTAGATTTATGATTTTTAAATAAAGGAAAAATTAGAAAATTATGGCAAAAAATCATAAATAATTTACCCTAGAGTTTCTAGGGTTTTTGTGCAAAATTTCAAAGTAAGTCAAGTTCACTTAATGTTTTATTATTTTTTAGAATAATGGATTTTTATTCCTTATTAAATAAATGGTTCTGAGTAGGGTAAATATTTAAATAATGTGCAATAATTAAGCCACTAATTTGTGTAAATAGATTGTATTTTTACTTTTTTCTAAAAATAGTAGTAATTGATAGAAAATCAAACTTAGCTGGAAAGTGACTAAGATGGATGTTGTAGGATCTAGAAATTTTTGTGTAGGCTTAGGAGATTGTCACAAATAAGATCTTAGAGTTCATTTTTGGATTGGATAGGAGTGTTAAAAGTGGGACACTCTACTATTCAGTGTATAGTCCTTTTATAGCATTGTTATCCAGGTGATCTGAGTTTTTTGGGTTTTTCTCAGTAGGTTTGTGTTACCCTATCAGTAAAATATAAAAGTTTAGAAGTATATGAAGGTTATTATGGGTCTATTTTAATCTTCAAATCCATAGGATCTATTTGTGCTTAAACTTAAATGGCAACTTGGGAAAGAGAGAGAAGGTGCTAGTGTGTAAAGGATATGTTGGATGCACTTCACACCCTATGTGTGGGCATGATGCCTATTTACCAATACCCCAAGGAGGTATAAGGCTAATGTAGTTCTCTCATTTAATTTCTTAGTGCAATTATGTATAAAAATGTAACTAGATGCAAAAATGGGTGTATTTGAGATAGCTAGGGGCTGGTGTAATGGTTTGAATATGCTTGGAATAATATTATAAGGCTATATATAGAGAATAGGAAAAAGTGCTTGAATGTACTTAGTTGGATTCTTTATTCTCTCTTGTAATTGAGTGCCAACCCTTCTAAATAGACTTTGAATATACTTTTATAGGGAAATTAATGATCATGGGTTAAATAAATTCATGTTAGGACAACATGAATTAGGATAAGGATTTGGGAAAATATGATGGTTAGGACCAAAAGTACACTTGGACAAGAGAACCAAAAATAGGAAACCCTAGGTTTTAGTGATCTTATCCAAGTTGGGCATTATTTTCTAGAGGGAATGAGACTTGGGGGGGATGGATCTAGGCTTGAAAGAGTTACCTGGGTTAGTAAGGGTTAGGTTTTTTAGGTTGTGGATGACTGGGAATTAGTTAAAGAAAAGCCTAAAAATGGTTGTGCAAGCATGTCGGAGGACCTATGGATTAGGTGTCTTTAGCCATACTCAAGTAACCAAATTTTCCATTTTATATGACTATAACCACGTGTAACCCCATTTTCAATTGGTTGTTCATTTATTTATATTAATTTATTTGTGTGAGAACACATTAGTGACAACATTCTTATATATCATTTTCAAGTGGATCAAATCTCAAATTTGAGTCCAAAATGTCTAAAATTATTAGGATTGATTGTAAGCACCCTATACTTGTGTTATAGTCAAACCTAGGATTTTTTTTAAAAAAATTGGGTTTGTTTTAGATTTCCATGAAGAAGAATAAGAACAAATAAAAAATTAGTCTATGGTGTGTAACCATATATTTTGCCTCAATGTACCCCACTATTACATATTTTAGAGGATTTACATTTGTGGTTTGAATTTTTTTGTATATATATCTAAGTTCTTTATAAAGTTTTTTGTTGAAGGAAAATATTAAAATGTGTGAGATGACACCAAAATTAGAAATTTGATCCATACACCCTTGGATTAATATATGATTTAAATTTTAGGATTGGAATCCTAATTGAGCTCCACTTGATTGAGCAAACCTAACTCAACCATTGGAAATTGGTGAGCTTAACAGATCCCTATCCTGATTCCACTCAATGCATCATAAACCCTTCAACACAAATATCTCCCCCTTACATGAACTTCTCAGCCCTCACTAAACCTGGAGCATATGTCTCATATGATGCCTCTAATATAAAACAAATATATGTAAAATATTTAAAATAGTTTCTATTCCAAACCAATATTGATATGGGATCTGAGTGAAATACTAATAAATTTGAAAATTTTAGTTTTTGATTACCAAGATGACAGTACACTACTTTGGATATTGTCATCCTACGCCCTTTCCAAAATACATTATGGGTAGAATATGGGAATGAAATATGATAAAATAATCATAAATTATATTTTCATGCCTATGTAATGTAGTGTTGTAACTTAGACTCTAATACAATCCACCATGTATGCCACCTTTTTTGTGGTGAGTTGTGAATCTTGTGTAGTAACTTAACTCAAAAGAATAATTTATGAATTATGTTATGTAAGGGATTTAAATATGATTATAATTAAAAAATTATATATCATAGAATAATCATAGGTAAATTTATCAAAAGTAGTAATGTAAGATGCATTTATAACTAAGCATACATAGTGTCATGTCTAGATATATGTTAGCAATGAGAAACACATTAAATAAAGATCATATACTAAGTAATTTAAATTGAATATAAAAAATTTAATAGATATGCATGATGTCCATAATTTAATTTCAATACTATGAATATGAATGCTATTGATCATGGCATCAAATACTAATGAAACAATAGTCATGTCTATGTTAAACACACACAAAGAATACACGTAAAATAACATAAGACACATAAGAAGAAGGAGGTCAAGGGGAAACATACAATGGAAATGTTAAAATGTCACTCCATAAAATACATGAAATAATACTTGAAGCAACAAATAATGAAATTTTCAAATTTGCACAATCTAAAGTAGTGAATACACACAAAACATGAAGCATAAAAATAAACACAAAAGCCATGCATGAGTAAATGTAATTGATCAACATAATAAATTGGTAACATCATTATATTTATTAATTTAGATATACAATATAAAACTATCAAAATAAGTGAGATTTTTTTTTTTACCTCATATGTTTTATTTTTAAAATGAACAAAAGGAATAGTCATATAATGACAAAATCTATGTAAAGAATGACCGTAGTGAACTTGTTGAGATAAAAGTAAGTTTTTAGAATCATGTGAGTAGTTTGGATATGATAATTTATAGTTTATGTTCACTTGGAAAATTATATTGTAATAATATAAGAGTATAGTGCATTATTTTTTTTAATAGAGAATTCTTATCTTTGTTAATTTTTAGGTCTGAGATTGTATCACCACCTACAATTATTGTTGATAATTTTGCCACCATTAGTCAAAGTTGCTTATATGTAGGTTTTAAATAATAATAAATACATGGATTAAAGGTCCAAAAAATTCTTAAAAAAATAATACAACCTTAATCAGATCAAAATCATAATCAAGAACAACTCACGAGTCCAAACTTTGACAAAGATTTCTTTTGTTCCTCTAGCTAACTTGTGAAGGAAATTTTCAAATGCTCGATACATGAAGGTGAAGAGGATTTGGATATAATGTAATTATAATTATATTTAATCCCATATTACCTAAATATTAAATTCTTTGTTTTTAGGTTACAATTTCTTAACTTTATGAACAATCATTAAGAAGAATATGTGCTCTAAAACCCTTCTTAAACCTCAATGGCTCGGTTTTAAGTAGTATGTTTGCATTTTCAAGTTATTTGTTGAGAAATAAATGTGTATTAATATATTATGGGTCATATAATACGTTTATAAAACTTATTTAATCAAAATTTTATGGAAAATAATGGATAAAGGCAAAGGTACAAGCATTAGGGTTTTAAGTAAACAAGAAAGATAGTCAAAAAAGGTAATTTTTTAGTAGTTTAAGTGATTGATTGAGCAAAACAAATTATTTTAATTATAATAGGAGTTATCAAATATCATAATTACAAAATAAATATGTATTTATTCCTCATAAACTCAATAAAATATAAAAACATAGACATACAGACATTTAGAAATGAAATGTGCAAACTAGGAAACACCAAAAAGTACATATTTTGAGTTTGATTAAATGAAAACTCTTAAAATTTTAAGATAAGGTACTTTTTTATTTATTTTTTTAAATTTTTTTTTGTGTCTTTATTTTACTTTAAGAGATAAAAAATTCCAATATATAGGTCTGTTCATGAAAGGAATGAAGGTTTCTTCACTTTTTTGTTCACAAATGGAGTTGGAAATGGGTGTTTCAGGTCCCTAAAATTTCAAATTTTGATTTTAGAGTGTGTATAATTAATATAAAATTATAAAAAAATTATCATAAAAATAAAACTAAGTCAAAATATGCTCATCTCATTGAAAAATATCTCCAAGTCAACCCAAGGGCAGCAAATAGGCATGTTTTGTAAAATTTTGTTTGGGAGTTTGGTGAAGATAAGTAGATATTTTCAAAATATTTAATGTATTACCCATTTATAAATACACAAAAATAATATGAGTTGTTTTTTTCAATCTTGGAACTCATTTTAGAGCCTCTAATCCAAATCAGGGTTTCTTGAGTCCAAAATAGCACAAGAGAGCATAAAATGGTGTTTTTTGGAGTTGTACGTAAATTTTAGAGCTGATAATTTTTTTTTAAAGGTATATTACACCATTTTTAATTTTTTATAATCATATTTTTCTCATTATATATCATAATTATGAATATCCATCAATTTTTGGCTCTCAAAGTACATTTAAGAAGCTTGTCAAAGTTGCACAAGATAGGCATATGGAAGAAGAACCAGTTTAAAGAGTTGTTTTCATCATCATAAAGTGAAAAAATATAAATAATATTTGATATATAATTCAAAATCTAAATTATCCCATATCTCTAGCTATGGTTCCCTATTTTGGTCTAAATTTAGTATGTTCATGTCAATTTGAAAGAGCCTTCAATTAGCTCTATAAAAGTGGAGTTCCAAAACATGCAAAGGTGTATAAGTGAAGTTTAAATATTGGATTATATTAGAGACATATTTTCATGAAATATATTACTTTAAAAATTCAACATGCATCCCACTTATACTATGTTCCCCTTTGGGTTTTTTTTATAAAAGACATGAGGCCAAACATGCATGTAAGTTGCACGCAAGATAACTCAAGTTTAATTCCAGGGTTAAAGTCAAGATAAGTCCAGTCAACTCCAAGTTATAAATAAAGGTAACTAAATTCATAATAAAATATGAATTAAATATCAAAATGAGTTAACTAGAGATCAAAATTATTTCAATATAAATTGCAAGTTTAAGAAGAGTTAACTAAAGATCTCTTCAAGAATAAGGGCTTTCAAAACAAGCAAGAGACCTTTGACTTTTAAAACATTAAAAATACCTTATCTCTCATTTAAACACAATATTACAAGGAGATCAAGTTGAATTAATGTTTAAAATCCAAAATTTCTACATTAGAATTTGGTTAAAATTGTTTAGAAGTTTGAAGTTTTAGTTAAGTTCAGTTGAACTAGGAGTGAAGTTGATTTACATGTGGACTCACCTCTAGCTTCTTGTATTCTCTCTCTATTATTCCTTTATATATGTAAATTAATTTTTAAATGATTATGAGGAGATTATTACATTGTCTTACTGAAACTCTACCAAAATTTGTATTACCTTAGTTTTGAAGCAGTAAAGAATTGATTTTTTCTCCATTTTGAAGGTGTTCATGAAGTGTGTTCTTAATATTCATTGATATAACTTAGTGAATAATTATTTTTCCTATGTTTATGTATAAATATCTCACCTTTATGTAAATAATAATAATTATTTCATGTCACATAAAGTGTCTAAGTCTAATTTCTACCTAATCTAGAAGTTAACTCAACCACTATTCTTTCCTCCCAATCTAGTGTGAATGTTTATCTAGACTTATGTGTGACATACTGATGAAAGAGTCAGTGTATGAGAATTAAGTGAATTTTTTTAGTTTATTTATCTTCCAAATTATTTTAGGTCTATATGCATAATTGGCCTTGACATTGGTGCATCACCCTAATTTTCAATTTTCCTTTCCATTTTCAGCTATAACATTACTCCTTATACCCTTTTCCTAGTGAAGAAAGCATAAAATTAGATAGTTTAGATATAAGTATGTGAGTGTAACAAAGGTAAAAATACATTCATATATATATATATATATATATTCTATCCAAAATTATCTCCCATACCTTGGCGAGTTTTTATTGTATCAACATAATTGAGAACAAAGCACACATTCTCAATAGATGCACCTTTGAGTTATAATAGTTTTTAGCATGCTCGATGAGACCATAACATAAAATATTGATAAATATTATGTTAATTCATGAATGTGTATCTTATATGGCTTTGGTTGTTTATTAAATAGTACTCATTTATAAATTCAAATAATGCAATGCATGAGTTTTATGTTATGATAATCTTGTTATCTTTGGTGGAATAATGGCAAAACAAGTGAACTATTTCACAATATTTATAAAGTTTGGTTATTGGTAGCAACCATTAATAACTAGTTAACTTTTGAAAATGATAATAATATAAGATAAATATAGTGAATTATGCTCAAATAACTAAGTCTAAAGACTATGATAAGATGGATATCACAATGAAGCTAATCTAGAGTGAATGGATCACAGAAAAAGCCAAAAGGAAGGGAAGGACAAAGAAGGAATGTATTAATTTCATTAATATTTAACATATATATTATGATAAAGTTCAAATATCATCCAAATATTCACGTAAAACCAATGTATAGCATGAAATATCATATTATCAAATCCTACTACACATCAGACAAGCATCTAAAGAAATGAAAGAATGTAAATAAGAACTTGATTTACTTTGAAGATTTACTCATGTAGGTAAATAACATAATCATATCCAAAATAAGAGCATATAAAATGAAATAATCCTAAGATATTTTAGTCAACCTAGCATTATCATAAGTTAATAGTTCTACATTTGGAAAGGGTACATCAGGAATCAATAAGAACCATTCAAATCTAAACTATAAAATAGATAATTAAGAGAGAATCCATGATAAAATTCACACAAACAAATGAGAATTTTTTTTTGGAATTACCTATTTGCATTAGTTGCTCCAAAATTAGCATAAGTGTTCTTGATTAAAACTCCTTCTCCTCTTTAAAATGTATAACACCTCTTTATATAGACAATTCATTAGGTATGTTGGTCAGTCATGTCAAATGTTAAGGAAAGTTATCCTTTTACAATCATTCTAGAACCTTTTAAACACTTCAAATGACTAACCTATAGGTAGTGTGCTTTACAAGTTGAACATGCGTTTACAAAGAAGAATATTCTTTTTTAAAAATATTACACATGTTAAGTTACAAAAGGAATATTCCTAAATCAACTAGCTTGACCTTGAGGTCCATATGATGATTAAGTTCCTTGTTACTATTGTTGTAAGATATTTATTTCCTTGGCATGTTGCTCATCTATTAACTTCAAATTAACAATAGGATCCAGGAAGAGTCCATCCTCTTGATCTATTAGGTATATGAATTATTTCTCATCCCTTTTCATGGCTTTTTTAACACTTCTTACATTTTCTATTCTTTATTTAGAATTTAGTATCATATCTAAGATCCCAATGTTCTCAATCCCAGTCCTTCCTTAGCTCTAGTTTCTCACTTCCTGCATAACTTGAGTAAATATCAACTTGAATTTTTCATTAGTGATTAACCCTATATGGATGAGATTAGTGGGATCTATGATCATGCTCCCAAGTATCTACTCCATCCTATTTATTAGCTATTTGACATCTTCATGAAGTTCCTCTAGGTTCTTGGACCATTTACTCAGACCTTTAATATTTTCCACTAGTATTGCCATGGCCATGTTCAAGTGTGTTAATTGATTGTTTTGAAGCCAAAAATTTGATCCTCTATTAAGATACTAATCAAATCCTTTACTTTTTTGCTTGATTTTTTCCATTAGTGGACTAGATTCATAGCCACATTGCTTTGTTGGCTCACCACACTCTATATAGATTTCATTTCTTTCAAAGAGTTTAACATATCAAATAAAGAGGCTTCAAACATCTCTATCAGCACCTTAGGTACTAACAAGATAGCTTGCTTTTCCAAATTCTCTTTCTATTATTACATGCCTTTTAGGGTAGCTTGTAATTTTTTTAATTGTGTTTGGGATAATCCAAGCACATTCTCTTCAAATATGGGATTATACCAAGATTTTGTCCTACCACTAGAGTTAAATTAGTTAGTGGTTATAGTTTCTAGAAAGTGATCTCCTCTCCACCAACCATAACATTCTTCTATATTACCCCTATAATCTAGCTATCTTCAGGTCAAACCTGACACCAATTGAAGATTGTCTTACCTATGGTTTAGGGATCTCCATTTATGCTCCACTTGGTTTTCTTGGGGTAGACAATCTTCTTTCATCCTTATTTTGTAGAGCCACAATCCATGGCATTATTTCTTCATTCATAGAGATGTTGATGGATTGCATTGTAGCCCAAGGATGATATGTAATAGGCACTTTTTATAATTTGGGTCTATAAATAAACCACTCTAGAATAGTTGGTCCATAAATCAAGTTCTCCTCACCAAATAAATTAACTTCACTTAAAGGATGAGTGAAAGTCAACCTTTTTATTTTTATTATAATAATGACCAACTCAACCTTTCTCTTTAGAGGGGTGGAAAAAAGAACTAGATCCAGTACTTCCTTCCCATTTTCTTCTTTTTTTTGCTCCATTTCTTCATCATCTAATTCATAGGCTAGTGATAAAATTTTGAGTGCATCCTCTATAGTCTCATCAAGGTGCAATGTTATCATGTTTACCACCTATTAAGGTAATTATTGCTCTTCTAGTTGGGTTGAAGATGATGAAATCTCATCAAGCCTTCTTTCCTCTAGTCTCTACTCAATATGTGTTTCAATTTTGTGCTCTGGTTGAGATAATAGAAGTCTAGTAGGTGTGTTTCCTAGAGAATTATACTACCTAGGCCCAAGTTTCCACCTATCATCTCCTTTTTGGTTCCTCTCTAGTCTAGGCTCAAGTCTAAGGTTATTCTCCTTCAACATTCGTATGACATCAGAGTAGCTAGATGCCTTGGTGTAAATAGGGTCAAAAGCACCAAGATGATGATCATAAGGCATATTAAGCATCCCCTTGGTTTTAAATGATCTTTAACCCTCAAACAAGTGTCTCATTTCCTTAGCTCATTAATTTTTATTTTTAAGGATGCTTAATGTCTAGATGATACTTCAATATTCTCCCATTGTTTGAATATTGTCCTCCTACTAATTATTGGGAGGCTATGGTGAAACCATTTCTTCTTGGTCCTATACAGGCCATAAATGCCATGGAGTAATTGATATGCTACCTCTTTCTCTACTAGGTTATTAGGGAAATGGATGGGTATCTTGAGCGGTTAGATTTTATTTCCTTCAATTATGATGATTATATAATCTGGATACAACTATATGTCTCCCATAGTCTCAACATACTTCCAAACTAGTGGAATGACCCTCTCCATGTGATGACCAGTTATAGCCTCACTAAGGGATGGATATATGCAATCATAAATGAATTTAATACGATCTCTATACTTGAATATGTGTAACTTAGAGTAATATTTTGGAACTATTTGAGTTCTACTAGGTGACCATTCCCTTAGGTTGGGAATATTCATTATTGCATAAAGGGCATCCAAAAGGTATGACATCATGAAAAATTAGGTCCTTTTCTTCTTTTTGATTATAAAAATATTCTTTCTCAAATAAATTTAGATCATTTCACTTAGAGGAGGGATCAACTACTTTTCAACCATGAAGTAGACTATAGGCACCTAGACTTGGTCTACATAAGTAGTGGTTGCATTGCCACACAATTTATTTAGCATGGTCATAATCATCTTAATTATAGGCTTCAATTGGTTCATTGGGATGTTATTATTGAAGTCTAAAAATACCTAGTTCCCATAATGTAGCCAAAAGGCTAAAATTTCTTTTCAATTGTTATTTTGAGCCCAAGCATTGATAGAAGGTAGGCCAACTTTGGGTTTGGGAAATTTATAGTAGTTTTCAAATGATACAAAATAAATATAGGATACATTTATGTGAGTGTTTTTAATGATTAAAATTCCCTTATCAATTTTACCATCTTTAAAAATATAAGAAAGAATTTTAAAATAATAAATTACCTCGAGTTCTTTTGTTGTATAATGTAGGCCCATCATTTGGATTATAACTATGTCATAGTAGATACTTTTGGCAAAAAAAATTCTTCTCTTTTTCTTGGGTGATGGTAGGTTGGTCTTCAATGATCCAAAAAATCTTAGAAAAATTATTTTCTCTCATATTTAGAGTAGTGGTATCAAGCTTTGTATCCTTGAAAATCCTACCCTCGACATCTATGGTCAGATAAAGCTCCACATATTATTTTGAAACACCCTTCTTAGTTGACATGGCTATTAATTGATCACGTTTCTCACTAAAAGACTATAATTTGATTCTATATTGAATAATCTTTTTATAGGAAATAATTCAATGTGCTTTATCTTGATTATGATAAATGTAGGGTTAAATTAGGGATTTTGTACTTGCTAAGGCTTTTCTAAATTTTTTCACATTACTTTAATGGTGTCATCTAGTTATAATAATGAGTTTCATACCTTATATTTTGTTTGTATTGTGTATTTACACCTTTTCCTTTTTAGGTCCATGAGATCTCTAAATCTAACTTGGTGCTTATGTGGCTCTGTCGTGTCACACAACTCATTAATATTTAAAAAGTGATCATTTGTCCTTTAATATACATGTCAACATCCTATTAGGTCTTATCTTGTTTAAAAATATTCCTTGCCTCATACCATTGATTTGGATCCAAAATGTTGAATGCCATTGATCAATTTTATGCTTGACAACTGAGATTATACCATGTGTCACTTTTGTGGCATTTCTTTGTGCTTCCATCTCTCATTTTCCTCCGAAGCCAATGTATTTTCACTACATCATAGCTTCTCATTCATCCTTAGTCTCTTTGAAAATTCAAATTTCAATGACACCATTGGATCATGATTATACAGATCAATGCATGCCAATGATCTAGATCTTTTGGGTTCTGTGCTTTGCTCTACAAGATGTTCATTTTCTATTTCAATCTCCATGATGGTGACACTTGTTGCCTTCTCACTCTTCCTAAGGTTTCATTGAAGTTTTGGTTGAATGTTCACCATTGATTGAAATATCTACATCTATTTGTTTATTATCGATATTTAGGAAGATGCTTGAGTTTTAACTATCCATTATAGGTATGACACTTTTCATCTCCATGCTTTCTTACTGGGCTTTGACTTTTCAACCTTTGCTTCACAATGTTAGATCATCTTTTGTTTATCAAATTATCTCCATGAAATCTCAATTTGAGGGTTTAAATGTCATTGGATTCTTTATATTCTTTTTATAAAATTGTGACACTTATTTCCTTCTCATTTTTATTGGGGATCTATTGAAGTTTTGACTTAACATGCACCATCGATCACAATGTGTATGCTCATCTACATACCATAAATTTTTGAGAAGATGATCAAGCTTTAACTTGGGGTCATGGCTTGACTTTTAAATTTTAATCTTGAACCATTAGATCAATTTCACATGATCAAATGTGTACTATTGATCCTATGGATGATAAAATAAAGAAAGGCTTGATAAATATAGAGAGCTTAGGCTAAAGTTTTAGACTATGGTTTTATTTGTGTTGATAAACATGATAAAATCTTAGGATAAAATATTAAGCTAGGTTTTAAAACATAATAAATAGGACCCTATGTTTAGTTAGACCATGGAAATAATAAATAATTAAGGAGATCTTAGGACATAAAGAATTTTGGCATTAAAATTTAAGACTAAAGTTCTATTTGTGTTAATAAACATGAATAAGACCTTAGGATAAAATATAATCTAAGTTTTAAATGAGCATAAAGTGTTCCTACGTTTTTAAAAATAAAGTGGCCCCACATAAATTTGAATTCAAATTTAGAAAGATTAGACTAAAAGAAATAGACTAAGGGTTTCTAGATTCTCAAACATAAATTCAATTGAACATTTAAGAATAAATGACTAATCAAAGGGTGAATTTATCATTAAAGACCTAAAACCCTATACATTATTCAAAATGTTGAGAATCCATTAAATATGTAAGATGAAAACACAATGCAAACATTAGTAGCATTAGGCAAAATAAGATAAGGATCAAACAGAAACATGTTAGTTAAGATAAATGAGAACTAAGAATGGATGATCTTCAAATAAAATATTTTGATTAAGTGGCATTTTCAACTCAAACCACAAATTTACAAAAATTTGAAATAAGGTTCCCATTTTCATAACTAGGGTATGTTGAGCTCAACATATTAGTGCTAGTTTTAGCAATTTTCATCATAGACATTAATCAAGTACTCAATATATTGTGACCCCAAGTTATATACATCTAGTTTAAGTAGTCCAAGTACATAAAAATATTAGTTGTTATGTATTCCAATCCTATATTTTGTGAAAATGCATCTTTTTCACCTTCATATAAAGATGAAAATATTTATGGAATCACCTCAACAAGCACTAAACCAATAGTAATATATTATTCTCATGATATTTATCCCCATCCCACCCCTTATCATATTTCTAATCATCATTTTCCAAATTATGTTGTTTCCAACGAGCCTAAAAAAAGTGTGCAAAAGATAATATTTGATGTTCAAAGACAATATATGAAGATTCATAAGGAAGAGGAGGAATACAATAGGCATCAAGAAGAGATTGTATATCATACCTATATATGTCAGTAAGAGATATAATCATTGAATAGATAAAATGAGGTTATAAGAGAACCAATACAATAGTTACCCATGACAAAAATAATTGAGTGCAAAATCTCAATTTGGAAACAAGGAGAACCCATTAAACCTTCAAGAGAGTATACTTACTTCAATATTCTAAGATTTAGGACTCTTAATCCTATAAAATAGCCTAATACCATTCCATATTTGAATCTTTATTGGACCAATACCCCTGATTCTATCATACCTACTCTTGAGAAAGAGCCTTCTCCTATGCCAATCCATAATCAAGAGATGGAAAAGGTTGTAGAAGCTAAACAAAGAAAATTTCCAAGTTTATTGAGCTCCTCATATAATCCTCAAATTGAATTTGTCCATGAAGATCAAAGAATATTAGAATGTGATAGGTCTATTATTGAGTGGAAATATAAGAATGAAGCATTTAAGCATGAATTCCTAACATAATTTTATTTCTCTTCTTTCAAAGGAATATTGAATGAAACTATTACTTCCAAATCTTAAAGAATTCTTAATGCCTCTTCAAACCTAAATCCCATTCAAGAACAACCCATAATGCCATATATTTATATGCAAGAAAATTAAATATCTTTCCCTCCTACCATCTCCCTTTTTTAAGGAGGACCTATTGTATGGAAATCAAAGCAAGAACATGTAGGTGAAGAGGAAAATTTGTCAAAAGAGGATGATCAAGAGTTTTGTTGCTCAAATGAGATTAAATATGGCATAGAATAAGATCATATTTCAACCCTTAAAGGGAAAAATCATATTGAATCTATAAATTAACTTCAATAATCCTATCATGATGATGTTCTTGAAGATATGGTAGTAGCTAGCCAGATTGCAATAATGGTTTCACAAGGTAACAATTCTAGACATGAGCTAAGTAAAGATACAAATGAAGATGTAATAATTCCTAATGAAACTCGATAAAATACAAGTTAGGATTAAAAAAACTGATTACTTATGTCAGTAGTACTTCTTTTTTATTCAATACTTTGAGAATCTATGTAGCCCTACATCTCCTTGTGATGACATTGCTAAAGTGGTTGTGAAAATAAATCAGAATGTGGTTACATTAAAAAGATTTATTAGTGTGAAATATAAATATGAGGTAAGTATTGAACAAAATTATAATTTTTTTTATATTTTAGAAATGTTTTATTTAGTTTATTCAATTTAATACAAGAGGAAGTTGACAAGTAGGAAAAGAGTCGATCTAACCAAAATGACACTCAAAAAGTAGCTTGTTAGTCATCTTCAATGACCACATGGAAAGGACCTAATAGGTTTTTATTTTTTATCTAGGTGTATCTTGATTATTTTTCTAGTTATTAATGTTATATTTCAATTTCCTCCAAGTGTATTCACATTTTCAGTTAGTAGTTTTAGTTTTCACATTCCTCTAAGTGTTATCTTGCACATATTTCAATTGGCAGTTGTTCTATTTTTCAATTTAATAAGTGCCTATGAATAAGTTTTGTAGTGGATTTATGAAATTTTATATTTAATATTTGGTTATATTTTCATAGATCCATATCCTAATATATAGAGATACTTGTCTTGAGTGTTTATCAGGTAAACATCGTAGTAAAGTCACAAAGAATGTTGATAGTTTTGCCACTATTGGTCAAAGTTGCTTATGTGTAGGTTTTAAATATGAATAAATTAATGGATTAAAGGTAAAAAAATTTATTTAAAACATAATATAACCTTAATCAATAAAAAATAGTTTTTATGAACAACTCACAAATCCAAACTTTGATAGAGGTTTTTTTTGTTCCTATAACTAGCTAGTTGCAAGCTAGTGAAGGCAATTTTCAAATGTTCGTTATGTGAAGGTGAAGAGGAGTTGGATAAAAATTTATTATAAATATATTTGGTCCCATATGAAATAAATATTATATTATTTTTTTAGGTTACAATGGCTTAACTTTACAAATAATCATTAAGAAGAATAAGTTCTCTACAACCCTTCTTAAACCCCAATGACTCAGTTTTAAGTAGTATGTTTGTATTTTTGAGTTATCTATTGAAAATTAAAGGTATTTTTAGATATTATGTGGAATATAATACCTTTAAAAACCTTAATTAATTAAAATTTAATTTAAAATAATGGATATAGGAAAAGGTGTAAGCATAGTGATTTTAAGCAAGCAAGCAAGAGAGACAATCATAAAAGACACTTCTTGAATGGTTTAAGTGATTAATTGAGAACATAAAATTATTTTAATGATAATATGGGTAATAAAATGTCATAATTAAAAATTAATGATCTATTTATGCCTCATATAATTTAATAAAATATAATAACATAGACCTACAAGCATTTAGAAATGAAATTGTGCAAACTAGGAAACACCAAAAAGTGCATATTTTGAGTTTTATTGAATAAAAAATATTAAAATTTGATGTAGTGGTTTTTTTTTATGTAATTTAATATTTAAAAGGTTTTTTTAGGTCTTTAATATACCTTAATATATAAAATTACAATATACAATGTTGTTCATGAAAGGAATGAAGGTTTCTTCACTTTTTTGTTCGTAAATGGAGTTGAAAATGGGTGTTTCAAGTCCCTACAATGGAAAATTTTCATTTTATATTGTGTATAATTAATTAAAAGGTATAAATAATTTATAATTCAATTAAAACAAGTTTAAAATATGCCCATATCATTGAAAAACATCACCAGGTCAACCCTATGGTAGCAAGCAAGCACTTTTTGTGAATTTTTATGTGGGAGTTTGGTGAAGAGTTTTGTAGATTTTTAAAAAATTACAAGTCTTACCCATTGATTCCTATAAAAAAATAATATGAATATTGTTTTCTTATTATTGTAATTCATTTTATACCCCTCAATCCAAATCAAGGTTTCTTGAGTCCAAAAGAGCATAAGAGAACATAAGATGGTGTTTTTGTGAGTTGTGCATGGATTTTAGAGCTAAAAATTTGTTTGAAGTTATATGAAACCAGGATGATTATTTTTAAATAATATTTTTTATTATTATATATTTTAATTATGAATATGAATATAGTTTTTTTCTCTCATAGTACATTAAAAAAACTTGTCAAAGTTGCACAAGATAGGCATATGGAAGAAAAACTAGTTTGAAGAGTCGTTATGGTCATAATCAAGTGAAAACATATAAATAATATTTAATTGATAATTAAATATAAAAATTATCCCCTCTATCTAACTATGGCACCCCATTTTGGGATAAATTTATCAAGTCCAAGTCAACTTCAAAGATCCTTCAAATAGCCCTACAAAAGTGGAGTTCTAAAACATCCAAAGGTGGATAAGTGAATTTTAAGTATTGGAAATACTGGATCCATATTTTTATAAAATATATTCCTTTAAAAATACACATTTATCCCACTTCTAATATCCCCCTTTTGGGATATTTTTATAAAATACATGAGGCCAAACATGCATGGAAATTTCATGTAAGATAGCTCAAGTTGAATTCTAGGTTTGAAGTCAAGATAAGTCCGGTCAAATCCAAGATAAAAATAAAGGTAAATAGTTTAAAAATTCAAGATTCATGCAATATCAAAAGGATTTCAATACAAGTTTCAAGTTAAATAAGAGTTAACTAAATATCTCTTCAAGATTGAAGAATTTCAAAACATGCAAGATACCTTTGACTTTATAAACATTCAAAATACCTTCTCTCTCTCATTTCAACACCATATTCCAAGGAGAGCAAGTTGAATTAATGTTTAAACTCCAAAATTAATACATTGGAATTTTTGGGAAGTTTTTTGAAAGTTTTAAGTTTAGGTTAAGTTTAATTGAATTAGGAGCGAAGTTGACTTGCATTTGGACTCATCTCTAGCTTCTTGTCTTCTCTATCTCTTCTTATTTCCTATATGTAGATTAATTTTTGAATGATTATGATGATATTATGCCTTTAGTGTACTGAAAATCTACTGAATTTGTACTACCTCACCTTGGAAGCAATAAAGAACTAATTTTTCTTCTATTTTTAAGTTATTCATGAAGTGTTGATATTCATTGATAGAACTTAGTGAGTAATTATTTTTCCTATGTTTATGTATGAATATCTCACCTTTTATGAAAAAATTAATAATTATTTCATGTCACATAAAGTTTCTAAGTCCTATTTCTACATAATCTAAAAGTGAATTCAACCATTGTTTTTTCCTTCCAAGCTAGTGTGAGTGTTTATCTAGACCTCTATGTGAAATATGGATGCAAATGTCATTTTATGAGAATGAAGTGAATGTGTGAAATTTATTTAGATTCCAAAGTATCAATTATTTGAATAATTTTCCTTGACATTGGTACATCACCCCAATTTTTAGTTTTCCTTTCCATTTTTAGCTTTAGCATTGTTCCTTCTACCCTTTTCCCAAGAAAGTATAAAATTAGATATTTTAGTGATAATTAGGTGAGTGTAACAAAGGAAAACATCCTTTATATTTATATTATCTCAAACATAAGGTACCACACCTTAAAGAGTTTCCATTGTATCAATGGAAGTGAGAACAAAGCACACATTCTCAGAAGGGTACAATTTTGAGTGATAACAATTACATCTAGGGATGACAACCTATTTAATTTTCAACTCACTCAAGTACATTTTTGAATCATATTTGATATAATTTGTATATATAAAAAGATTTTATGTAATAATTATAAATTAATTAATGTAGATAAACTACATATATTTTGCATAGGTCTTAATTTTTGATTTTTTTTTGTACTTTTGAATATATAAATATGAAAATAGAAACATACTAAAAAATAAGTCCCAAAATAGAATCATAATAAATAGGTATTATATATAAAATATGAATGATAACCTCTTTCAAAATTAAACTATCATGTATCTATTAATGAAATCATCTCAACTCAAAATCTGAAAACTAATCTAATTTTGTACCATAAGTGCCATTGTCATGATGATGATCTGTAACATGTTGTGTATGTTTTATATTAGTGTGAATTATAGGATTATTTTCAACCCATTGTGGAGTGTATTAATTATAATTTGGTGTTATTTTTGTAACACCCTTAGTGCTTTGTAATATTAATATGGGTCATTCCAATGTAAAGAGTGGCTCTCTAAAATTTGTGACAAATATTTAAGTAAGTATATTCTTAAGGATAGGTATCCTTGGAAAATTATCCACTTATTTCCTAAATTTAGGGTTATATTAAACATTTTTATGTTATTTAACTATAATTTTTCATGTAGGAATAATGATATTTGGTTGGAAGGGGTATTCGCATGGAATACCATAAAATGTAATGACCTCATTAAAATAAATATAATTTGAAAAATTGTATAATATAAAGGGACTACATGAAGCTATTGAATTCAAGGTCATTTCAATAACATATCAAATACTCATAAAACTAGGTACTATTGTAAACTTGGTGACCACATGTGTTGGAAGAACCTAGAATTTTAATGTAAAATTAGCAATATAAATATGAATATGACCATTGAAGGCATTAATGAAATTTTTCTAGGGATTATATCCTTATAAGTTTATCCAAGATGATAAATAAGTGTGATAGTACACATATTCATACTTAAACCATTGTCGACCATAATACTATGTATAGGATGGTGATCAATGTGGGCTTGAAGGAAAAAAGATGTAAGTCTACAACATCATCATGTATCTCATGATATACCAATGTGATGAGTGGTCAAGATGGCACTAAAGTATGATATTTACCAATTAAGTCATTCAAATTATGTTATGCCTCTATATGGGGATGATATTAAACTAATGGAGGGTATGAATCATATGTATAATGTACTCATGATGTATTTATTATTTATAGAGCCATGTGATTAAGAAATGGATCACTAAATATGTTAATGTTTATAATCTCACTTGTTTTTGTTTATTAACTATTATTAGATGTACCCACATTTACTATGTTTTCATTTATCAAGTCATAAATCTTATGTCGTAAATTAATGCATCTATTTACAATATGCTCTAATGCTCTATGAAAATCACGTAATGCATTATGATATTTTTTTGGTAATAATCATACTCACATCAACATATTTAATGGGATGGAGTGATATCAAATTGAGTTCTAATAACTTTTGTAATACCTTGTATGGATATTTTGGAAAATTGGCAAATTATCTCCTTCAAAGATTTGTTAATATAATGTGGGGAGTAAGATCTAAAACCACATTCATTATTGCCTTTTGATCACTCTTACTTTCAATTAGTCTCACCTTGTATGGTAGCGCACTTGGATTCTTTCAATGATAATTAGAAGTTGGGTTGGTTTCATAATTTAACTTATTCATTTCCAATAATTTAACCTCTCTTTTATTGACTATGTGACATAAATCCATGAATGAGAGAAACTTAATAAACATAACGTATTCATCTATTTGTGGAAGAAAATTATACTCTAATATGCCTTGAAATTTATTATATACCATAGGATTTTTCATTTTAGATATAATTATCTTATATTGTAAAATATATTCTTTGATAGGCTTATTGGATTCTTGTTTGAGTTGTGAAATCTAAGCATATAAAATCTTTTCACTGATATTGATAAAGAAATGTGCAAGGAACAAATTTGCCAATGGATTGAACACATGAACTAACTAATGTGGTGAATAATAAACCCATCTAAGTGCATATTCTTGTAAAATTATTATAAATAACTTGGTAAATAATGTATCATTATCACAAAATACAAACATGATGTGTGAAATGCTCACAAGTGTTGCTTGGGGTCACCTTCTCCATCATACAATGTAATATTAGGTGTCACAAAACTAGTTACTAGATGATATGTTGAAATATGCTAAGCTAGTGAAGTATGTGATAAATTTTGAGAATCAAAAGACTAATTAGGTTTCAAATCACTCTATCTAATTTGCAACACCTTAGTTTGTAGAGTTAGAATAGTCTACATAAGGGATTGTGCATCAGGAATATAATGTATGTTAACCAAAGGTGGTATCACAAATGATTGAGTATGAATTGACATATTAATATTATAAAACTCTTAGGTTTCCCCTAGAGTATATGGTGGTACAAAATTTGTATAAAATGATGCAAATAAAGGTAAACAAGTCATAATAGTGGAAGTATAAGATATTTAGACTTCAAATGTTTTCTTGATTTCCTCTCTAACAATTTTTATGAATTGATATTACATATATTAGTTCATTTAAATAAATCCTTATACTTGTATTTTATCTATTTCATCAAATATATTTATTGATTCTACCATTATGTTGTTGGCAACTAAAATATTAAATGTTGAACTTGGGTACAATTTAGTCTTGTACCTTATCTAAGATAAGTAGAAACAACTTTCTTAGATTGAATGAAATATGAGATATAAAATTGAAATATTATCAATAATTTTTTTGAAAAACCCTAAAATAATTGAAAATAACAAGTAGAGAAACCTTAGCAACATCTATGGTTAAGGTTTTGTAATATTCAATCAATAGATAGGTTCACCAATATGTTTTATCAAAATTATAAAAAAAAGAAAATGTGTTTAAATCCAATTTAAGATAAACTTATGCATAAAATAATATTCTATACCACAAGCATATATTTATTATTATATTATTGGGAACTTACTATTTATGGAAAATTCTATAAGGGGAAAGAATAACTTAGTAATAAATTATATGATGCAAGATAGAGATTAAGACTGTAGAACTAAATATATGACTATGTAAGATTATTGTGAATCAGAAATAACAATTTGTTTTATCTCCAAATGAGGTTGCACTATAGTCTATAGGGAACACTAATTTCTAGTATGGTTTTAACCCTTTATGAAAATTTGGGTATGTGTGATGTCTCTTGTTGGTATTTTTTATGTGTTTTATGATGCTCAATCTAATATATAATCAATTATGTACCTTATTTATCACTTAGAACCCTATCTTGATATATAATGAATAATAAAGAGAATAAACATGAAAATGGGGTTGGTGGTTAAATTTGTTCTTGACTTTAACACCCCCTATGTTGAGAATTACCTATATATGAATACTCTAAATATGAATCATACTACATGTAGTTCTCATATGTTATGATGGTGTGTGTGAATTATTGGTGAAATGTTAGATGCTAGTACAATGTTTTTATAGTTATCCACTTCAAAAATGAATTGTAAACTTTGAGGTGCATGTAGGCTTAGCTCAATGATATTAGGGTTGTGTGGACCCTTCATTAGAAATAATAAGTGTTTTTTATCTCAATGTGTAGTTAGATGTTTTAGTGTTTTTCCTTAATATGAGTCATCTAGTGAAAAAATGGTTAGACATTATGGATTTATATTTATCTCTTTGTAAATTCATTGAATGGGTATTATTAAATATATAATACAACCTATTAAGTTAATTTAAAATTGAATAAATATCCATTATTTGATGGGAGGATGTGACCAATGGATTCATACACTACTAATGGGTTAGATCGTCTTGAAGGAATGACCATCAATGAATAGTAGAGAAAGATAAACTCTAAGAGTGGACTAGGCTTAAAGTGAGTTTAGGTTACTTAGAATGGTGAATAATGATATTTAAAATCAGAATTTGCTTGGAGGTGAGGGCCATTCATTTATAAGTATAGTAATAACAACTTAGAGCCATGGAATTATACATGAGATATGTATATAAAAAATATTGGTCACAAGTGAATTTTTTTGAAATTAATATTGATTTATGTGTCTATAATATGAAAATAATATTCCATCTACCAAACATGTGATAAATAACTATTTTATCAAATTTGAAAAATATAAAAAAATTAATCACCAAAATGTGAGAAACTACTACATAAAATCAAAACATTATAGATAAGAAATAAATGATAAAAATTAATTTGGAACTTACTATATTTGGAAATATACTAAAAGATTAAATGACAAACAAATAAAACTAGTTAGAATTTTGATAATATAGGGTTGAGATAGAAACTAAAAAAAGATTGTATGGTTGTGTTCACTGACTATGAATCAAGATATATGGATAAAGCCATTGGAATCAAATAATGGCATAGAGTTTTTTTGTCCTTATAATGCATCAACATATTATAGGGTTTTATTAATTTATAGAAGTTTGTACATGTGCCCCTTTTTTTGTTGACTCTATGTATATGATGAAATATGTGTAATTTGCTTCAAAATTCATTGCATTCCTTCTTCACTTGCAAACTCTAACCTGATAAGAAATTATTAATGAATGGAAAATAATGTAAAAATGGGTTATCATTTGAATTTTTTCTAGATCTTGACACCCGTTATGTTGAGTGGTGCCTACATAACAGTACCTTGAATAGGGATCAAACTCCATGTAGTTGCCCCATGTTATGATTGTGTAATGCTAGATGCTTTTGAAATTCTATTGTGATTACTTTAACCATGATTTTTAACCTTGGATGTGTACTCAAAATTTATCTCAAGGTTACTAGGGTTTTATGTATTTACAATTATTAAAAATCAAAAAATTTCTCTCAATGTACAATTAAAATTTTGGTGTTTTTAGTGTATGAGCCTCCTGAGTGAAAAATGACTTGAAAATGTGATTTTATAATGATCAATAGGGAATTAATTTTGATAAGTATTACTAAACATGTAGGATGACCCATTACATGAATTTGAAATTTATTAACTAGTTTTTATTTATTGAGAGGACACAAATGGAAAAACTAAAGAGGACTAGGGAGTGGGATAGTCCAAATGGTGCATTATTCTCCTAAGAGCAAAGACAATTCAGTTGAGAGTATGGATCCATATAAAAGTGAGTTTAGGTTGCATATAATTTTTGGTATGGATATTTTGATATCATTATTTGTTTGTATGAATGGGTCATCTCCATATAAGGTGAAGGAAAAGTAGTCGAAGGGTTAGGGAAAGAGTGATGAGCTAAATGTGTAAAAAGGGTGGTCACACATACATTATTTCATATTAAATGTTAATTTATTTGTGTAAATTTTCCTCCATTTTATTTTAGTAATGGAAAAAAATTAAAGTACTAAAGTAAAAAGAAAATTGAGTACCTAAACTTACATTTTAATGTTGTCATGAATGTTGCCCACAACATTGAATTGTGCTTCATGTGAACCTACAATGAAACATGTATAAAAATTGGTCTTTAATTAAGATAAAAATAAATAATTAGAGAAAATAAAACTTATATACCTAATAATAAAGAAAGATACCCCTGATAAGGAATGTGAACTGTTATGTTTTCTTGTGAAAAATTTGTAATTGGAGAGGGTAGGAACTTTAAAGATTTATTTTTCATTGAATAACATGGATTGGAAGGTGTATTTAATAATCCCCATTGATGGGTGAGTGTGCTTAAGAAATCATGGTGTGATTTACTCCATCATTGCATACCTAGATCATTAAAATAGTTTGGAATCTATGTATGAATTCTAATAGATTATTCTAGTTCAAAAGGTGAACTTACCATTATAGATGGAATAGGCTCATTTTTGTGTAAAACTGGTGAGAAACTAGTGAAAAAGATGGTATTATTTAATTTTGGTGTATATTTCATGGCTAATGACATGTATTTCCACTTGATATTCAAAACTAGTGCAAAACATAGTAAGGAAGTGTTTATGTGTCATACAAATGCCCATAATTTGATAGATAGGAGTATATGGAGTCTAGAACTAAGTAATAACAAATAAAATTATGAGTAAAAACGTGTGTACTAACCTAGAACACATGACACACATGATTCCCACAAATTGATAAAATATAATACAAACCTGAGTATTGTTTTGAAAATTGATTATTTATATCTATGAAAAACTACCTCGTAATACCTATGATTTTGAGAATTTTTGTAAATGATTATTTTATACATGTTGGGACAAAAATGGATGGTTTTTAAAGAGTTATCTTTTTATTATCCAAATGAATTTTTTAATAAAAGTAATTTATGGGTGATTATTGGGTATTAATCCTAATCAACTATATAAAACCATATAATTGTTATCTATGTATTGTAAACATATGAGCTTTGTCTCTAAGACAAGTCACTGTATATGCACCCTATTTTGAGGTGAGTTGTTGAACTTGCACAATCACTTAACTCAAAATAATTTTCTTTTGAGAGATTTTATAAAAAGATCTAAATATGAGTAATAATGACTACATGTAGGAACATGGCATCATCATATGTAAATTGAGCAAATTAATAATATAAGATGGATGTGGAAACAAGCATACATAGTGACATTATTAATATAGATGTTAGCAATAAATCACATAAATAAGTGATCAAAATTGAGTATTAAAATTTGAATATAATTACTTAGGAAGGGATGCATGATATTTATCACGGCATCGATAAATGGGGAAGATGCATTATGTCCACGTGGCATCAAAAACTAAGAAAGCAAGAGTATACAAGTGTGATGGAAATGACACAAAAATACACAAGAGTACACACAAATAAAAAAATGTAAGGCCAAGGGGCCACATACAAGGTTCCTATTCAAATGTCACTCACATAGTCATAGAAACATACATTAGGATTAGAGCCACACACAAGGATATGTTCAAATGTCCACAAGAAAAAATAGAGAATACATAAAAGACATTAAGTGGGAAAAGAAACATGTAAAACATGTATGGATATATTTAATTAATCCAATTTAGTTATTTTTAATATTAGTATACTTAGTAAATTAAGTATCTAAGAAGATAACAATATGAATGTAAGTGAGGAATATCGATATATTTTGTGCAATATAAAGATCTAAGGTATGAAAAATAGAAAATAGACAAATAATGATGTAACTTATGTAAAAATATTCCCCCATTTAAATATTTTAAGTATAAACAATATGTATAAGTTATATGATCTATTTTAATCAGAGAATTGCTAGCATGAATTCACTAGGATGATACTAGTGGCATTTGATAATAGTGCAATGCATTATGTTTATAATTTATGAGTTTGAGATAGTGGACTAAACTTTAATTGTGTATATAAATGGAAAAATATATTCTCTTCATTCACTCGTACAATTTTTTAATCTCATTTGATTAAAAATAGATATATATATATATATATATATATATATATATATATATATATATATATATATATTGAATATGTTAAGCAAAAATTAACTAATGCAAAAAAACTACACAAATCATGCTAGGTTCTTATATATATATATATATATATATATATATATATATATGCAATGAGTAAAGATTGAATGATATTAATTTATTATTATTTTAAGGGACTCACAATCATTGGGTCATGTGTCTAAGATAGGAATGGTGGCATTTCGTTAATGGAAAGTGTGATATTTTTGTAACTGAACGAAGTTAAATTATGAATCTAAAAATTAATTTCCATTTGTACCATAATTGAAATGTCATATTTATGGTCTATATCATTTTTTTAATGTGGTTTAACATTATTAAATTTATTTTTTTTATAATCCATCATGGAGTATATGAACCCTATGTTGGTGCATGTTATCACTCAAAAATGCACCCTTGCAAGAATATATGCATTGTTCTCACTTATGTTGACACAATGGAAAATTTTCAAGGAATATGTGGCCTTATATTGGATATAATCTCCATTTTAATGGTTTTTTACCTTTGGTATACTCACCTACTTCTCACTAAACTCTCCAACTTAGTGATTTCTTGACTAGGAAAAGGGTAAAAGGAGTAATACTCAAGCTGAAATTGAACATGAAAACTGAAAATTTAGGATGATGCACAAATGTTAAGGTAAATTATTCCTATAATTGACATACTTTGGAAGATAAATAACTTATAAAAATTCACTTCATCTTCATATAAGGACTCTTGCATCAATATTTCATACAGAGGTCTGGAGAAACATTCATACTGGAATGGAAGGAATGGACATAGGCTTAATTCACTTCTAGACGAGGTGGAAAATATACTTATACACTTGATAAAACATAAAACAATTATAATTTAATAAATAAAGGTGAAAATTTTATACATAAACATAGGAAAATCATTCATTCACAAGGTTACATCATTAAATACTAGGCACACACTTCATGAATAACTTGAAAATAGAGGAAAATTATCTTCTTATTGTGTCAAAGGTGATGTAGTACAAATTTTTTTAGAGTTTTTGTATATCCAAAATTATAATCTCCTTTATTCTCCCAAAAATTAACATATAGATAGAAAAAGGAATGAAGGAGAGAGAAGATAAAGTAGCCCCAAAATAGGGATGAGTAATCATGTCATGTCATCCTTAACTCTTCCTTTAACTCCACTACCAACTAAACCTTTAGTTAAAACACCAAATTCCATATACATACATATTATATCTATAGTTTAAACATTATTTTATTGTAATATGGTGTAGGAGAGAGAGATAAGCATGTTTGAATGTTTTTAAAAAGTCAAAGATTATCATGTATGCTTTGATGGTATTCAATCTTGAAGAGATCTTGATCATCTTCACTTAACTCATTTTGATCTTCACTTAAATCCTTTTTAATATCTTGTTATATTTACTTGAGGCTCTTCATCTATCTAGTGAGTGACTTTATTTATCTTCATTGCACCTTAGAGTTTGCCCTCAATTATATTCCTTTTATCTTACATGCATGTTTATCTCTCTCAACCTCCTCAAATTTCTCTAAGGTGACATAAAAGAGATAGGTTTGAATTTTTCTTGGTATATTATCCTACATTAAAATATTCCATCTTATTTTATCAAGTCTTTACCTCAACTCCTTCATTCTTGCATGTTTATTCTCTACCTTTATAGGGCTGATTAAACACTTCTTATTTGACTTGAATTTTTCTAAAATTAGCTCTAAGGTGGCATAGCAAGAGATAAATATTGAATTATAATTATTTTTTAACTCTTATTATAACCTTTATTCCATTTTTAAAAAAAACACTTAACCTCTTCTTGATCTCTAAATGGTAAAGAGCACATGTGTTTTACTAGGCAAGGTTGTTGAGGGTTTCAATGCATTGATGGAACTTGTGTATTTTTAATCCAATGTGGTATATAAGGAGAGAGATTTAATGTTTAAATTTTATTTATCTTCATGAAATATCTTTTTTTTAAAGGTTCATTTGACGATGAACAACCACTATTCTCCATATTGGTCCTTCTTGGATATGCTCTTCTTCTCCATTTTGGCAAGCTTGTTAAATGCACAAAGAGAACCTATAACTTGATGAATTTGAATTATTTTAATATATAAGGAGTATAAATATTATTTTAAAATCATAAAAATGGTGTCACATAAATTTAAACAAATTTTTATCTCCAAACTCCACATATAACTTCAAAAAATGCTCTTTTGTGCTCTTTAGGCCTCAAGAAACCCTAATTTGGATTTGGGGGTATAAAATGAGTTATAGTAATCACCATAAAATCATAATATGCTAATTTTATATGTATAACTTTTTAATACCAATAAATTTTTTAAAATATTCACCAAACTCTCAAACAAAAATTCACAAAAAGTGTCTGCTTACTGCCCATAGGGTTACTTGGAGATGTTTTTTTAATGATATAATCCTATTTTGAAATTATTTTTATTTTATAATAATTTATTAATAACTTTAAATTCATTATACATCCTATAAAATAATTTTTTTCCCATGTAAATATCTGAAACACTCATTTCTAACTCCATTGATGAGCAAATTGGTCAAAAACCTTGATTTCTTTCATAGTACAGACCTATGTTTTGACATTTTATCTCTCCTAAGGTATATTAAGGACATTAAAAAAATTTTAAACATTATATTATATAAAAATATAACTCAATGTAAAATTTAAATATATTTTGCTTTGTAAAACTCAAAATATGAACTTTTTAGTGCTTCCTAGCTTGAACAATCCCATTTATAAATGCCTATAAGACCAATATTTGGTATTTCATTTAGTCTTATGAGTCCTAAATAAATTTTTATTTTTTAATTAATAACTTTAATAACCTTATAATCATTACAACTATTGGATACATGCAAACAATCTCTTAAACCACTCAAAAAATACTTTTTCTGAATGTCTCTCTTACATGCTTGAAACCCTACTACCTCTACCTTTAAATTTATCCATTATTTTGATTTAATTTTTTATATATTAAGTTTTAATAAGGTATTTATTCTACATAATATCTCACATAAATTTTTATTTATAAAACATAACTCAAAAATACAATCGCATGTCCTAAAATTAAGCTATTGGGGTTTTATAATGGTTTTAGAGCACCTTTTTTTATTAAAAATTGTTCATAAAGTTAATAACCCATAAAATAAAACAAATTAATGTAATATTTATTTAATATTACATATCTTACTCTAAACACATTATAACCAACTCTTCTTCTCCTTCTTGAAATACACATCTAAAAAAATTTCTTACTAGTTTGCAACTAGCTTGCTAAAGGAATAGAAGAAACTTCTGCCGAAATTTGGACATGTGAGGTATTATTGAGAATGGTTTAACCTGGATTAATGTTTCAAGATGTTTTCTTATATATTATTAAATTTTCACTCCATGAATGGATTCTTTCTAAAAAATAGCACATAAGCAACCTTCACCAATGGTGGCAAAATTTATCAATAGTGCCTTATGTAAAACACCCTTAGTGTCTTGTAATATTAATTTGGGGAATGCAAGAGTAGAGAAAGGTATTTTATAATCTATTAAAATTATATATTTAATTTGAATTTAAATAATATACCTCTTCTAAAGGGTAGATACTTTATTTTTCACTTTCTATGTAAGTTGAATCCTTTTAGGTGGCTTAATTGAAATCTATTATATAAAAACTATATCTTTTTATGGTAAGGGGTATTCATATGGGATACCCTAAACTATGATGAATTAATTAGAATATATATATACTTTATTCACTATTAAATTATGGAAGGACATATGTGAATCTATGAAATCTAAGGGTACCCCAATAATATATGGAATACCCCTACACTAGGTACTACTATAAAATTGGTGACCACATGTGTTAGACCAACCTATATTGATAATGTAATCTCACCAATGTAACTTTAAATTTTATGATTAAATCCTTTGATTACCATATTTTTAGGAATCAAATCTTGATCTATATATCCAAGATGATTAATAAGTTTGATTGTCCACATACTCACACTTCAACCATTATCAGTCATGACACTCTAAATAAGATGGTGATCAATAGGTGATCAAATGCACAAAGATTTAAAATTTGAATCATCAGTTACTACCTCATGCTATGAAAATTTTATTAGTGGCCTAGAGGGCACTTAAGTATTATAATTAATAATTATTCCATTCAAAATATGGTTTGCCTTTATGGGATAATGATAAGAAACTGGTGGAGGGTGTGCATTGTTTGTTGTTAAACCCTAAAGTGGATGAGGATCCTATTTTGGGTAGATAGGGTTAATAATATAAAAATGATAATAGACAAATGTGATAATCTATTCTATAGTAGGTTTATTTGGTGTTAAACCCAAATGTAAATATACACTAAACTTATTATACTAAGAATAGGATAAGTATAGAAAGTACAACTAAGTTATGCATGGAAATTAAAAATAAGTAACATAGTTGTTTTAGATTATAACACAATCATAGATTTGCAATAGGTATAAATTAGGTTGAAAATATATTTGATTACAATCATAAATTTTTGGATTGGATGCTTTTGTAGCTCTAGACACTAATGTTATTCTATGATAGTCATGTCAATGATACTATCTGGTTTTAAAGTAAGTGTCTTATATATAATACCTGATAGAAAAGGATGCAACCATCTAGATGATTCTAGGTTTTACTTCTCTTTTGGTTTGATGTATTCAAATATGAGTCATGGATTTCTTCTCCTCATGAAATTTCAAAACCCTAGTTCTTCATCTTCATAGTGACCTTGGGGAAAATGGTTTAGTGGGCACACAATGTTTATCTAACCCTAAAGACCCCTTTATTAGTTAGTGTTTCCTATATAGACAACTATTCAAAGAGGGCAACAGACTAATGTAGTTCTCCCCTACATATTAGCTTGTGTGTGAATCATGAAATATGCAAAAATCAACTACAATAGTGACTTAGATTATAACTTGGAAAATTGAGATCTTAGACTTCTCCTTTAGTAATTTAAACTTGTAGATGTGGTGGTATTATCACTATTATGAAAATAGGGAAGTTATTTTTCAATTGAGTGCTCTTTAAATGTTCCTTGGTAAGGATATTAGGAATTAATCCTATGTCTCTAGGTGAGGAAAGAATAATGGTTGATATTATATATAAAATTTCTTATGGATAAGTAACTCACATTAAATCACTTATACCAACCATTGGTATACATTTCATTCGAAAAATAGATGACTTTAGGGCACTAGACACTTATGTTGGGTTAGGACACTAATGCCAATTCTAGTGTATGTCCCAGATGTTAGTGTTTAAGGAATAAGAAAGTAGGTTATAGTTCATAACTTGAAAATATGTAAGATAATTACATTTGAAGTATTCTAGCCAAGATAAAAGGCTTAGGTCATCAAAATAAGACTATTCAAGATAAGAGATAGGATTAGGGGCATATTATAGAGCAGATGTGAGAGTTGTAAAAGAGGAAAAGTTATAGAACTGATAAGAATATCCAATGTATGAGTTTTAAAAGTGTAAAATATTGAGGTTCTATATAATCCATAAATATCATCTACATTCTCCCCCTTTGATATAGTAATGAAATTTCTAGTTTAAAATAAATGAATGTATACCTAGTTATGTATAACACACCTTATCTTTGTGTGTGCCCAACATGAGTATTGTGTTGGTGATTTACCTACAAATAAGAGCATGTTACAATATATAAATCTTGAATATGATCTCTAATTGAAATTCCCTGAAATATATTAAAATTTAAAAATCAAGGTTTAAGAGTACACATGTGTGTCGATGTAATTTCCTTACCTATTATCAAGTTGATTTGAAAAATATGTATCATTATAAGGATCTAAAAGTATGATTATTACAAATATAGATAAATCTTTAAAGTGCATATATCTAAGGAGATAAAGAGATAGAGAGAGATATTGGAATTCCCATGTCCCCAACCTTAGAGAAAAGATGAGTTGCCACTTGGCTATTGAGATTAGATCAATCATGTAACCCAATGATACTTATAACCTGGTGAGGATGGATGATAAAACTAATTCCAACCTAAAAACATGACAATATTTATTGGTTTAATCACCTCAACTATACTAATAAATAAACCAACTTATATAGTAGATTAGCTCAATAAAATGTATAAAAGTTTGATCGGGGTATCAATACATAAAGGTTCATGATGGTAATAGTCCATAAAAGAGTTCTAAAATATGAAAATGATTTGGATTTTATAATATTAGGCACAAATTACATATAATATGCACCTTAGATATGTCATATACTGAAGCTATGTATAACAATGGTATTAGTGAATAGAATTATGCAATAACTATAAATATAAATCATATAACTATGTGTTTTGGCTAATTCAAAAAACTATGTAAATGTGGATAAATCTAAGAACTGATATAAGTACCAATATGGATAACATCTTTCAAAAACATTCCTTCGCTATAATCTATAGATTTTGAATATTAAATAGGTGTGGAGAACATGCTTTCAAAGCATGCCCCCATTGAATTTTAAAACTATGCCAAGTGTGTAGAACATATCTCTATGACATGCCCTGACTAATACACCCCCATTTGAAGTGAGGTAAAGATAGTAAATAACAGTATCCTCAACTCAAAAATATAATACATCTTTATAATCTTTGAATGAAACCATGTAGCATATAAAAGGAACATGTCTAGGTAGATATAGTATTAAAGTGCATAGAACCAATGTGATCACATGAATGCCTAAGGTATATGATAAGGATCATGGTAATGCATAGATATTAATAGTTCAATCTCAATAATAAATTCAAGCAAACACATAATATCACTCAAAACCCATTCTAAATTAAATGGTCCAAGGATACAAAAAATAAGGGGCATGCTCAATGCTACATAATTAAAGGGACATGACTTAATCAAATGTCCATAAAAGAAAGGATGGCATATTAAAATGTCCATACAATAAACAATGACATATGTAAATCTCAAATAAATCATTCAAATCCATAAGGGTCACAAGAAAAGGAGCATATTTAAATGCTCAAACAAGGAAGATAATAACAAGGAAAGACACTCAAATAAGTGCATAAAGTAAATCATAAGTAATCAACATAAACATGTTATAGTAGCCCATATATCTAATGTGATAGAAAAAAATGTCAATTATAGAGCATATCAAGTACCATGTGTGAGATATAATCATGTATAAAGGTATGTGTAAGTATAAATGTAAGTTTTTAAATGATAATGAAATGTGATCATCGAACCAGATAACCTATGTGTATCAAGATCAAAGAAGCAAATACCCCCAATGTCTTCATGACATGAGTAGAGGTAAGACTAAACATCCAAAATAATAATATATCATGTATATTTTCATGCATGTATCACACTCAAATAGATGTGTGACACACATCCGTGTATGTAGGAGTAATTGAATATGCCATCCCTTGACATGGATCTAATACATAGATGCCAAAGACCTAATAGAACATGTAGGTGCCTAAAATATTTTTGAATTTTTGAATATTTTTTATTTATTTAATTTTTTATTTTTGAATGTTTGAAAGACTAATTTGTGATCTCATCCAAAGGATGGTCATAGGTATTTCCCCCTAATTAGTTCCTAACAACCTTAAGTTAGATATTTTACATTGTTTTCATCATGATTGGATAAGTTGAAAAGGTACATAGCATGTTCATCTTCATGTTTTGCATGTGTAGTAGAAGAATTAATGTTATCATTTTTAATATGTATTTATTTACATTTGTGATGAGAGGAAATACCTTGCTGATTTGGATTGATATTTACTTCCATTTGGTATAGCCAAAGAGTTTTTAGGGTAAGTGTGTATGGAGATGTGATGGGAATAACTCAAACCCATATTTGAATTAATTTAGGACCATAATCAATTGGTATTATTATATTTCCTAAGGATTCTTTCCAACTTCCTTTATTTTTTAAGGTCTTAATATTGAAGCCAATTTTTTGTTTACATTATAAGTAGTTTTTGTTTGTGTAGGATCAAAATGGTTATGCGAATAATAAGCACCACCCATATATAAGGTAATTGTTAGATATTATTGGTGTGAATTTTTTTGTGTTGTTCACTTTTATATTTTTACATAAGATATGGAACTTGGATTGGCCTTAGGTAAGTTATCTCCTCCCTTTGTGTGAGGGATAAAACTTTTGTAGTTGGAGGTAGATATGTTAAGTTTCATTGAATGAATAATTTTAAAGAAAGTATATCTATGCACATCATTATATAAATGGGTAAATGCCTCATATTTTTGTGGAATGCTCTTTCTTTTAGTCTGGAAAGAAGGCATCTACTAAAGATAAATTATAGTTCCAAATATTAAGGTCTAAATGCTAGATCATATGATGTATTTTTGAATCAAAAAGTATAATCCTTAAGGGATTCATCATCATATTGTTTGAAATTATGAAAATGTGCTAATGTAAGTTTTTTCACCTTATGGATATCTAAATTCATGAATAATACATCCTCTAATTATAAGAAGGTGGTTAAGGAACCCTTTGGTAAACTATGGAACAAATTTTGAGCCTCATCCAAAATGCTCATATGGAGAAGCTTTAGTAAAAGTGAGTCATTTTTTACCCATTGATTGGAAGAATTTACATAACATATCATGTGCTCAAATATATATTTATGTATTTCAAAGAGAGATAAATATGGTATCTCAAAACCATATAGATAACGATATTCAAGTATACATTTTACAAGAGGTTGATTATTGAATGAGGTTACTATTGGTGCCAAATCTTTCACTGTAGAAGAGGGTGTTTAAGCCTCCTCCAAAATTGGACAACATAGGAACACTTCTAGGTATGTGGGTATACATATAGTAGAAGTGAGCCTCTAGATTTTAAGGGCTAACTCCTTGAATGTATCTTGAATTGATTTCACCTATCTTAATGCTTGATTATGGGAAAAGAGTTATAATTTACATGAAATAAACCTAATATAAATGGGTGATATACCAATATGTATTCCGTATGACCATCATACTTTCTTGCACTAAGAAATAAGACACATAAACTGATTTTAAAGACCTATGGATTCTAACATGAGTATTTCAATATGAAGGCAAGATGTATGAGAGCTATCTAAGGCAAGCAAACTATAGGATAGTTGTAGGAACTAAGACTCATTTTATGATTAAAATATAGGATAATATGATTGAAAAAACTTCATATGACCTATTAAAATATAAACTCTTGCACAAACATGAAAGGATAGACAATAATCACTTTTCATCACCATACATCACTTACACACTTAGACAATTGTTCAACAACTAAAAATTAGATTTGAAATAATGTTCAAAAGAAAAATATGATGTTATTATAACATGGATTTTCCATACATGGAGTGGAGCTTATTTATAATAGCTTAAGAGATATACTTATAGAAGAAAGTCCATAAGATAAAGGGGACCTTGATGCTAAAAATTGGAATCAATCAGTTCAAATATTTGAACCATAATTATAACTAGCTCTACAAATATGCTCATTTAAACCATTTGAATTATACAAGTCACCTTAAATGGTTACATAGTTACATCATTCTCCCTTTGATTCTCCCTAATGGTTACAATGGCAAAATCAAGCATTCCTACTAGGTTTAGGCATCAATCTTGTTAGAATAATTAGATCAATATATTAGGGCTTTATCTTAATGCTAGACTACTCCAAACTAGTTTATCATGCTACATGTCCAAGAGGGGAGAAAGATAACTCTCATGTAGCTAGATTTGGTAATGGCCATCATAGTCTCCATGTTTATCTTGTAGGTATTTAATGACACCATTTGATCTTAAAAAATCCATTCATAGCTTAAATTGAAACATCATTGATCTTGGCTTCATCAGGATTGCTTTCCTTAGTAATAAATTGACTCTTTAACGTCTACCTAAGTCACTTGGCTCCCCTTTGTTTGGATTGGTCATCAAGAACTAGCTCAAATGATCAGATCTTAGACTCATGTTGCACCATTGGATCTGCTTATGCATGGATGCCTATGAGTCATTAATCTTCTACCAATAGAATGCACTTGTGTCACTTATCATGGACCCATTCACCCTTAAGGTTTGTTGACCATTTTGACTTGGCTCTTTATATTATATTTTCTAGGTTTGAATGAACATGAGCCCTTGGATCTACCTTTGAAATGTCAACCTTATTCCCACCTACAACATGTGTCACACATGTGTTAATCCTTAGGATCCTACTATCAATTTATAACTTCACATGTTTGTGCCATGTGTTGACCCCTTAAGCTCTCTAACTATTTGACTCATCTCACACTATTGGATTGAGATATATGATCAAGTGAGAACCATTGATCTTGTTGGGTCCCACTATTTGAAACCCAATAGCTACTTCATGATCTTAAATTTGATGGTCTATAATAAATAATTTAATGTTTGAATGATCATCATAGATAGTTATGTGAACATAAAATTTAATCTCAAAAGTAGTTACTTTTAAGCTTAAACTTGACATTATCATGAAAACTTTGGATTTTCAAATCGAAATGGCTAGTTAGAGGGGCTTGAAATTTACATCTACATGGTTTCTTAGGACCTTTTAAAATCAAATGACTGTTTCCTTTGGATCTTTTACTAGAAAAGTCCTTAGGGATTTTTGTGGGACACTTCTTTTGAATTAATTCAATTTCGTTGTCTTTGCCTTTGAGCAATTCTATTGGGATCTCCATCTCAGACAAAATGTCTGAAGGAATCCATGTCTTGGTCCTTAGTCCTTTTGAAAAGTGACCTTCAAAATTTTGAATTGGCCCACCTCACTATAGAAAGATCCTTAAAAAAAGTGTGTAGGATACTTTACCAAGAGAATTCCCTTTATAACCTTGAAGTGGACTATTTATCTGAGAAACATATCCTTCAAAATTTTGAAAGAGTCCCTTTCCTATAGAATAATTATTTCAAGAAAATTATTCAAACAAATTTTTGAAATATCTTTGTGTTGCCTTTTGCCTTGAAAATTTTTTATGAAGGAATTAGTCATTAGCCTTCAAAAAATCACCCCTCAAAAATTTTAAAAATTGTAATTTGAAATTTTAAAAATTATCCTTTAGGACTTTCTATTTGGTCTACCTCATTAAAGACTTACCCTTCAAAAACTCTCCTTTGGGTCATTCTCCCATAGAAAGATACTTTGAAGAAAGTGTGTATGAAACTTTGGTGAGGAAAAAGTGCCCTTCAAGAAAATTGCACTAGAATTTGGTGAAGTAAAGCACCATTTATAAAATTTGAAAATTTCTCTTCAAATAAATGACCCTTTAGGGAATTTTTTTAGACAAAATGTCTAAAACAATTATTGATAATTAGCCAAAACCCCAAAACAAAAGTCTCAAAATAATTAATATTTATATATTTATTATGGGATTTATGTGGAGACTTCCTCTAAAGTAAATATGAATGCTCCAATCACTTGGCCAAAATTTGAACAAAACTCCCAAGTGCAACGTTAGGCTTTTCTGGACATGTTCTTGTAACTACTCAACAACATGAAAATATGTTACTTTTATATATGATAAAAATGATCCCTTAAGACACCAGAAGATAGAAGGACTAGGTTAGGCCATGACCCACTTAAAATATCATATGAAATGGCATCAAACAAAGACACAACATACCTTATGACATTATGAAAATCCCCTATACAAGATTTTGAATATAAGGGGTTGACCCATTTTAGGTTGTGAGGAAAAATGGTCAACATCTTTGGAAATTTCCCAAGGGTGGTATGATTTTTATGCCATGAACATTTCCTAATCCCATCCATTGGGATATGAATTCATAATTATATAGGATGGACATATAAATTACTTTTGAATATTATACAAAATATAAGAAAACAGCAGGAATAAAACATAAAGTAAGGAACTAAGCAAACCACACATGTGCTTCAAATTCACTTATTAGAACACAAAACACACAATAAAAGAAACACACATGTAATATAATATTGACAATACTAACCCCTAGAGGTGAAACATCTGATCATACCTCAAATAGAGTCAAAAATGGTTCCCCTAGCATCTTTATCTCTCCATGAAAGTAGGCTAGCATGAAGGGCATGTTCATCACCAATTACTTGCAAATGTAGGTGATCAAGAAGCCTATCACCTTTGAATATTTTTAGGTCTACAAGTGAACTACTTAAGACCTTCATGGATGATATTTCCTAATCTCCATGAGCCTTGGTTGGATCTAAAATCCTCTTGATCACTACCACTATTTTTATATTTTTGGGAATAATGGAGTTTTATTCCTATTTAATAAACAAGTCTTAGTAGGGAAAATAAGTAAATAATATTCCTAATTATGGCTACTGAGTTGTGAAATTTAATTACAATTATAACTTTATAAAAATATTAAGAGATTAAGGATAAATGTAACTTAGATTATTCTATGTTATCCAGTCTAAGATAGGGTCTGAGAATTTAGGTGCAAGACTAGGTTAGTGTCAAAAACAAGTTCCTAAAATTCATTTTGTGATTAGAAAAGAGCACCAAAATTAGGACACCATATTGTTTGATTTTGTAGTCATTTTCAAATACTATTATCCAAGTAAACTGAGTTATTTGAGTTCTAATTGGTAGGTAGTCATTTTCAAATATCAAAGCTTGAAAGTCTATGGAGCTCATTGTACATCTATTTTAATCTTCAAAATCCTTAGGATCTCTTTGTGCTTAAACTTGAAATTAATATTGGGAAAGAGAGAAAAGGGGTTAGTGTGTAAAGGATGCATTAGATGCACTTCACACCCTTTGTGTGGGCATATTGCCTATATACCAATACTCTAAGGATGGATCAAGCTAATGGATTTCTGCCATTAAAGTGCTTGGTGTAATTATGTATGAAAATGTAACTAGATGAAAAACTAGGTGTACTTTAGATGGCTAGGGACTAGTGTAAGGTTTTGAATAGGATTAGAATAATATTAGAAGGCTATATGTAAAGAATAGGGAAAATTGCTTGAGTGTACTTTCTTGTATTCTTGCTTCTCTCTTGTAAATGAGTTCCAACCCTTACAAATGGAATTTTAATGGCCTTTTATAGGGGATTTATTGATTATGTGTTAAATGAATTTGTAAGCTGACATGAATTAGGATAAGGATATGAGGTAAAATTTTCATTTAAACCAAATTCACACTTGGACAATAACACCAAAAATAGGACACCTTAGGTTTTAGCACTCCTATCGAAGTTGCACACTATTTTCTAAAGGGAATGAGACCTGAAGGATGGATCTAGGCCTAAAATAACTACCTCGGTCTATAAGTGTTGAGTTTGGAAGGTTTTAGACGATTGGGAATTAGTGAAAGAAAATCCTATAGGGGTTGTGAAAGCAAGTAGGAGGACCTATGTATTGGGTGTTATTAGCCACACTAAAGTAACCAAACTTTTCATTTTACATGAATACATTTGCCCCCTCATTATTCTATTGATGTAGCAAAGTGAAATATTAGGATAAAGGGAAAAAAAGCATACCTAAACCTACCTACAAAGGTGAAGCCCATGAATCTTGTGTGATGTTGAGTAATGTTGGATAGTGTATAAAGAACATATTTTGAAAGTGAGAATCAATGAAACGAACAAAGAGTAGATTAGTTCTTATTATATGTGATATAAAACAAGAACATACAAAAGATGAGTAAAATAAAAAGGAATGAATACACCTGACCAAATACACAAACCAATACAAAACTTGTTGTGATCTTAAGTAGGATAATTAATGTTAGATTATGTTGGATGATGTTGTACCAAAAGTTATATCAGGAATAGAGTTGAGTGCTCAATTATTTATAAAGTGGTTCAAGAATGCAAAGGTAGACCCTTTGGCTCCATTATCACCTATTCAATGAAGCTAATGAATTATGCATGTGTTAATTGATGTTTGGATTGTGTCTAGTCCCTCTGAATAGGTGGCTCATAAATACAAAGGCTAGCTAGACCTTTTGTTCCATCATTGCCCTGTGAAGTGAAGCTATGAAGTGATATTGGTATAGAATAGGTGTCATTTGAGATGGATCATGGAGCCCATGGATGATCTAAAAGTTTTAAAATGTGGCATGGATAGCCAAATGTATGATAAAAACTAGGCCACTCTTAGCCATTTCAAAACATGAAGGTTAGGCTTGTATGAAAGCCACTCTAAAATTGATTCAATATGATTATGTAAAAACCAACTTAGGAACTCAGGTACTCAGGACATTAAACTTATATGGAATTTCAACTTGAGAAATGATTCCAATGACATATAGATGGAGTAGGGCACACAATTATTAAGAATCCTTGGGTAATAAATAGAAATTAGAAACAAAGAAGACCAATATGCCATGCATATTACCCTAAATAATTGGTGTTTAAAACATGGATTCTGATATAGAATTTATGTCAACTACCTAATCTAAAAATATAATTTAGATTCATAAGCATGATACCCCCCTTATATCTATATTTATTGAGAAAACTATATATAAACCTTCTGATTCTGACTAATTTAGAAGTGCAAAAATTATAACTAACCTAATTTTTTTTCCTATTACTAGAAAACCTAGGTATTTTTCTACCTAAACAAGAGTGATAAAATGAGGACACCCATATGTTTGTAATTGTTATGCATTTCTAGTGCTATGGTCTTGTACAAAACTAGTTGTTGATCTAGAATAGTCACTATTTTTCTATTCTATTATGACTGGTTTAACCTTTGGATTATGAACTAGGTGATCTAAATGCTACTATTTTGACTGTTAGGAGCTTTTATCTCCATGAAAAAACCCATATTTTCCTCCCTCTTTCTAGGGTATCAATTATTAACATGTAATGACTACCCTCAAAAGAAAAAGAATCCTGTAAGTGTGTTATGTTGCATAGATACATGATATAGCAATGATATTTGAAAAGATATCTGTAGATACAATAATATTTATATTGAGAGATTGTTAGATTAATAGGGGTATACCTTGATAAATGTAACAATGTAAAAGCATGTGTAATGTACTGAACTAGAACTAGAAATGTTATATGTTAGTTGTTAAGGAGGGTTGTAATATGATGTCCATCATGGCATTCATGAAAGCAAGGAAAATGCATGATATGGATCATGTCATTTCAACAATCAAAAAATTAATCAATAAAACAAGCATATGGAGAAATAATCAAGAAGCATACAAGGTTGGCCAAGGGGCCATGCAAACAAGGGACATGGGCACATGTCACTAAAACTAGAAATCAAGCACACAAGGCATGTTTGAATGCCACATACACATGTAATTTGAAACAAACACTAATTGGCATGAGGGCCATAGGCACATAAAAGAGTACAAGTAAGGGACATTGGTAAATGTCTAAAGGTACACACACATGAATAGAATCAAAGGACATTGGTAGATGTCCTAAGGCACATATAAAAAACAAAACTAGAATTGGAAATGCAATATCATCTAGCTACATATAACAAGAAAGGAAAGCATGTAAAAAATGCAAAGGTATAATCAAATATAAATAATCAAAGAAAGAGTGAAAGTACGTAAGGCATGTTTAGTAAAAGATTAGGTATATGCTAAGAGATACACAAGTTTTAAATACTAGTGAAATGTTGATATAGTACTCTGCATAATTTGGTAAGTAATGTATATCAATATGATAACTCAAAGTGTGTAGTATAGGATTGACATAACTTGGATGGTGTTATCATATATAATGTTCCCTTAGTGGGTATGTATATTAATGTGTGTCTTGAATTTAGAAGTAGGAATTTCCCCTCAATGGGTATAGTGGATCAATCAAGCAGTTAGATCTCATTGCGCACACTCAAAGAAGATTAAGTGAAGCATGGTAATGTAGATAATTGATAAACCATAGCATGAAACAACAAATATAAGTCCTAACATGATAGTATAAATGTAAAGTATGGATGATACATACAATCAAAATGGTTTTGGTATTTTTGAATTTTGTATTATTTTTATATTTTTTTTACAAATGTTTTGAACTATGTACAAGTAGTTTGGGATAGGATGATACTAACTGATGAGTTTCATGGGAGACTCCCTATCATGGTGTCCTATATAAAGGAGTGGAATCATGCATGAATGTGAATAATGATGAAAATTCTAAAACTATGGATCTAAAAGCTATATGTGTTGTATATGCTCTAAAATATCTAAATTAAAAACTAACTATAGGGTCCTACTATAATTCTAAGAAGTGGATATAACTATAGGGATCTTATAGACCCATCTGGAAGTATAAAATACTCTATGAACATGTGATTTATGTGTAAACCCATGAAATCTCAATGACACTACTCTAGGTGTGAAAATTACAGCTAGAAGCTATCTATCATCCCAAATTTATGGTAGTGTATGAACCCTCTATACTAGAGATGGATGTGTAAATTATGTCTAAATCTATACCAAAGGAAGAACTATAATGAGTGGGGAAATTGATACTAATGGAGAAGCTAGAACTAGTGAGTGCAAAGTAGATGGCTCTAAAGTGGGTAGTAATAACTCATATGAAACTCTACCAAATATAATAACCTAACCAGTGTGAATGAATTTCATGAATCTATGAACTATAGATTCTACTGCTCAAATTTTTTGAATCCATGGGCAACCAAGTAACATACCAAAAATCCTACACTAGGAACTATAATGAAATGTGTTGTCACATGTATTGGACTAGTCTATAAAGGAAGTACAATCTCACCCAATTAGTTCTATATATTCCCACTAAACTTTCTAATAAATATAGTTGTTAGGGTGACATCCTACTTTGAATAGTCCAAATGTTGTAATAATTTAATGGTGCACATGTTGACACTAGAACCATTATCGATGAGAACACTATGAATGGGTTGATTATGAGTATGTGCTTTGATATAGAGTACATTATAACAAAAATTATCCTCCACAATCCCCTAATCTGAGAAGGATATCAAAGGTCTAATTGGAACTCTAGACTCATACACATTTATCATACCACTCAAAGGATGTGATTCAACTAAAGGTGTCAGGTATGTAACTAGTGGTGGATGTGCATGATATGCATGGTGAAACCCTGATGTGTCCCTTATATCATGTTTTGAATGCTATGGAAATGGATTTAATAAGATTCTCAAATATTTATCCTATGTTAGTTTTGCCTATGGAGGCTCAATTGAAGTGTCAAGATCAAGTAGGTTTTCATATATCAAGTCTTGTATATTATGTTTCAAATGAATTCATCTTTTTGTAGTGTGGCTTGGTGCCATGTGGTAATCATAAAATTCCTACTGATCATAACCATTGGGAAGAGGTTTGGTTGGATAAATTTTTTGAATATGAGGGAGAGATATGATATTAAAATACAAAAGTTGTTGTTAAACCCTAGAAGGAAGAAATGAAAGATGTGAGAAAGTACATTGAGGGGGTGCTGATAAAACTATAAACTAAGGAGGCTCTGAAGCTACACTTATTTTAGGTTGATTCTTCTAATTTGTATCATTGAACTTTATCTTATATGGGAATTTTTTATTACTCTTATTAGTTGTGTCTAGAATGCTTGTATACTTAAGTTTGCCCATTGAAATGAGTTTTATTTATCTTTCATTTAGTGAATGACACAATTCAGTGAAGGAAGAGAATTGCTTGAACATAATTAATTCATGAAGTGTTGGTAGAAGACTCTATTTAAATAGGTCCTATAACTCTTAATCTACCATGGGACTAGTCATCTTAGCTAAGATGGTCTTATATCGAAGAATATAGTCTGTGAGATGCTCATTTGGTCATTATTTCTTTTGAGAAATTTAAGCATATAAAACCTTATCACCAATGTTAATGTTGAAGTGTGATAAGAACATGTCAACTAAAGGATTGAATCCATGGACTAACTAATTTGATAAACTATAGAACCATTATAAATCATAATCTTTTAGGCTCCATGGAAATAGCTTTGTAAGTAGCCAATCATTGGGTACATAGTCCAAGCATGGTGCATAAAATGATCTCAAGTGTGTCTCTAGATCACCCTTTCCATCATAAAGAGTAAAATTGGGTTGAACAAAATCTTGTGGCAAGGGTGTAGAAGCAATATGATGTGCCAACAGTATATGTAGAAGAACAATAGAATCAAAAGAATGTGTAGGTCTAGTGGTACCTTACTCAAGATGTATCACCTTAGATTGAAGAGATGTTATATCTTAAAGAGAGAGAGAGAGAGAGAGAGAGAGAGAGAGAGAGAGAGAGAGAGAGAGAGAGAGAGAGAGAGAGAGAGAGAGAGAGAGAGAGAGAGAGAGAGAGAGAGAGAGAGAGAGAGAGAGAGAGAGAGAGAGAGAGAGATACTAGTGGCATAGAGGTAGGTTGGGTTACTATAGGGGGTTATTGAGACATAGCTAACCCCATAGTGTCATTTTCAATTGGTTGTTCTATGGTTTGAGAAGATTGACCATTGTTCTTTTTTTTGTTCCTCTTGTAGAATTTTAAGCATGTCATCTTGCATATCTAGATTTTTGTTAAGATTTCTTAAAGTTCTCATTTATCAGTTTCATCAAAACTGGTATATTAGGCCATTATGAAAGTAGGATTACAATTTATAATGTGTTCAAATGTTTTGAAATAAGTTTTAATAGGAAATGTGATAGAAAATGAAATTATTGAATATAATGAACACAAAGTTCTAAAAATAGGTAAGTAGAATTTTGTGCAAAAAGGATACGAAGCTCTAAAACATGTAAGGTGATACCGCAAGAAGTATATAGGTGATAGTATATATCACTAAGGATTTTTTCATAAATTTTTTTACAAAATTACTATGAATGTTTGAATTTAAAATTGATATTTTGAGTTTGATATGCAACTAAAAAATTCACAAAAAGGATTGGAAAAATATTATAAAATAACGAGGAGTTAATTAATGCAAATAGGGTTTTTTGAATGAACTTTTAAAATTAATATGATAATTTTAAAATTTTGATATAAATTTATATAAAATTTGTATAATTTTGCTTTAAAAATTTAGGAAAAATTAGAAAATATTTATAAAATTAGCAATATATTTTTCCTTAGTGTTTGAAATGTGTTTGTATGCAAAAAGGACCTAATATGTAAAAATTAGGGTTTTAAGAAAATATATGATAATTTTGTAATTAATTTGTAGATTTATGATTTTATTTAATATATTAAAAAACTTAGAAATTATGACAAAAAAATTGTAAATAATTTACCCTAGGGTTTCTAGGGTTTTTATGCAAAATTTGAAGTAAGTCAGGTTCACCAAATGTTTTGTTATTTTTGGGAATAATGGAGTTTTATTTCTATTTAATAAATAGGTATAAGGTAGTGAAAATCAATAAATAATATTCCTAATTATGAATACTGATTTGTGAAATTTAATTGCAATTTGACCTTTCTAAAAATAGTAAAAGAGCAAGGATAAATATAACTTATCTTATTCCGTGTTGTTCAATCTGAGATAGGGTCTAAAAATTTAGGTGCAAGACTGGTCATTGTCAAAAATAGGTTCCTGAACTTCATTTCTTGATTGGATAAGAGCACCAAAATTTGGACACCCTACTATTTGGTGTTGTAGTCCCTTTTTGGTGTTGTTGTCTAGGTGATCTGAGTTTTTTGCTCCGGCTCAGTAAATCTATGTTACCCTATTAGTGAAATATCAAAGCTTGGAAGTCTATGGAGTTCACTATATATCTATTTTAATATTCAAAAGCCCTAAAAGCTCTTTGTGATATAAATTGAAAGGAAATTTGGGAAAGAGATAAAAGGGATTAGTGTATAAAGGATATGTTGGATACACTTCACACCTCATTTGTGGGCACACTACCTACATATGAATACTCTAGGGAGGGATCAAGCTCCCATTGAAGTGCTTGGTGCAATTGTATATAAAAATATAACTAGATTCAAAATTGGGTGTACTTTAGATGGATAGGGATTGGTGTAAGTGTTTTAATAGGCTTGGAATAATATTGGAAGGTTGTATGTAGAGAATAGAGAAAAGTGATTGATTTTACTTTCTTATATTCTTGCTTCTCTCTTGTAAATGAGTACCAACCCTTCTAAATGGAATTTTAATGGCCTTTTATAGGAGATTTAATGATCATGGATTAAATGAATTAGAATTAGGCTAACATGAATTAGGATAAGGATATGGGAGAAAATAACCATTGAAACCAAATTTACACTTGGAAAATAGCACCAAAAATATGACACACTAGGTTTTAATGATCCTATCCATTTTGGGCATTATTATCTAGAGGAAATGAGACCTTGGGGGATGGATCTAGGCCTAAAAGAGCTACCTGGGTCTATAAGGGTTGAGTTTAGAAGGCTATGGATGACTAGGAATTAGTGAAAGAAAATCCTATAAGGGTTATGAAATCAAGTAGGAGGACCTATGGATTATGTGTCATTATCCACACTAAAGTAGCCAAATTTTGGATTTTACATGACTATAAACACATATGATATAAATTCCTTATTCTATAGAATAAGGATGATGAAAACTACCTCAACCTTTATGTCTTCATATAGAGGATATACTTGGTGATTAGGATTATTATTTTCTTCTTCCTTAGGATCCAACCCCTCTAAACATGGCTCAAAACTAGATGACTCTCCCAGCTATCTTTCAAGCATAAAAACTTCTGCCTCGACCTCACCAGGTACCTCTAAAACTATAGGTTATTGAATAGTAGATTGATGTCCATTTTCTTTAACAACATCCCTTTTAATTTCATGATTTATAGAGAACCTAAGATCTTGCTCATTAGTTTCATCAACAAACACATCAGTCATACGCATTTTGGGAGAAGAAGTAAAGTCACTAATCTTGTCAAATTCTTGACATATGGTCTCAAATCTAATCCATAAGTCATTTTCTTCTTCCTCATCAGTGTCATTATTTGGAACATCTTCATCAATAGTAGGAATAAAAAACATCATTCTCCACACTATGGTGTCTAATTAGATCCACAAACTTAGGATCATCATACTCATGGATCATATAATTAGCTTCAGTAGCATAAGAATGTATGATACTAACTTTAGCTTCTTCAAATGGCTCCTCATGCATGATGTAAGTGTCAAGGTCATTTTTCTCAAAGCATGTTTAAGGATCATCTTTATATGCATCTACACCATACTCATCCAATAACAAATTGAAATTTCCTTCAAGCTTGGAAATTCCCTTATCCACATTAGTTTCTTCCCTTTCATGAACAACATAATTCAAGTTAAAAATTATATCAATGTATGGTTATATGTGAAACCATGTAAGAGGATGTTCCCTAAAAATCACTTTGGTCTTATACCTTGTCCTAAAGGCTAGGAAAGACCAATCTACTGAAATATATCCACTAATCTTGGCAGTAAAGTCCCTTGATAGGCAAATTGTAAAGTGGGCTGGGAGGTCAACAACAACTATCTTACAAGATAGGAAAGCTAGGACAATCATGTAGGAAAACATTCAAAATTTTGATTAGTGTTATGGTTTTGGTAGGGGTACCATCTATCTATATAAATATCTTAATATGAGGCTCATACATTAGACCTAATCTATTAGCTACAACCTTGGGCATGATTAAAGTTGAAGCTCAACTATCCACTATGCAATTATGAAAAAACTTGTCACACAATATGAGGGTGAGGTAAAATGGTGGAGGTTTCTCAACTATAGTGGATGGTTATAGTATTTTACTAGGGACACTTATGAGGAAAACATGACTTTGACTTTGATTCAAGGGAAAGACACTAGTAGGGATAGTAGACAACTACTTTTCGATGAGGTCCTTCTGACCAGGCATATGTAAAACATCCCAAAGGGAAATGGTTGTTTTAGTACTCTTCAAAGAATATAAAATGTTTAAATAAGATATAACTAATTTTTCTTGGGCTCTTTTAGGTATATAAATACTTGGAACTTGAGGGATAGGGGTAGACCTTACAACAATTTGGCTTGTTGGAGGTACAAAAGCCTTTGGAATGGTCGCACTTGTATCTGTGTCTTATTGACTTGTATGAAGATTGGATGAGGTTACAAGTATATTACTCCCATTTATTAGATACCTCTTATTGTGACTTGTATTAAATACAATATAGGCTTCTTGATTTATCAAAATGGTGTCCTCAACCAAAATATTGGCGAATATTTCTCCTTGAGGTTTCTAACTTTCATTAGCTTACATCATCACCTCATCTTTATTTGATAGGAGGGGAGTAACTACCCCTTGAGACACTGGATATTCTTTCCATTTTGATTGGAATCCATGAATTAGTCTTTCTACCAATCTTCTCCTTGCACCAAATTGCTATGAACTGGTACCATCTTCTTTGCATTGATAGTAGAGCTTAGATTTTGTGTGTTAGCAAGCCTATTAGGATCAGGATACCATTGGCCCCTTCCTTTTCCAAATTTTTATTTATAGGGATAAGGGTTATAATAGGTACCTTATTGTATTTTAGCTTACCTAAGCTGAGTTCTTAGCCTCTAAATTTTTTCATCTTTATCCATGATAATATCTTCTTTCGTAGGAGTAGCTCTAGGCTTGGTATTAACATTAGGAGTTTGAGCCACATTTGAAGCATAAATATAAGTATGAGACAATATAGGTATAGACACTTTAGTTGATATTATTTTAGATTAGATAAAACTATTCTTAGCTTTGATAATAAACTCATATGCTTTAGGGAGGGTGGAACCACCCATAGATTGAAGCATGACAACAATTTAGTCCCAATAGCTTTAAAGTAAGTATGGAACATAAAACTAACAAGTGGTCTCTTGGGAGGAAGTAACCTATGCCAATTATTATAAAACATTTTATTGAAGTCATGGATTGTCTCATTGGGCCCTCTTTTTATCACATTGAGATGATGAATGAGAGAGGCATGGTCACTTTCATTCCCAAATCTAAAAGTTAACAACACTCCAAATTCATCCCATGTTGTGATGCATCCACCTTCTAGAGTCTTATACCAATAAATATCCTTAACTTTAAGGGACATGACAAGGAACTTGATGGAAATGTTCTATCAAACAATATTGTGGAAACTAAAAAATTTAGAGACATCTCTAATGTGGTCACTAGGTGTGATATGACTCTCACCATGGAATGTGGGCATACCTTTTGTGGCATTATGAGGGATGGAATCATATGCATGAAGTTGAAGGGGATTATTAGTCTTGATGTTAGGGAAACAATAAGGTATAACCATGTCTTATTCTTCAAGATATTTCACTTCTTCAGCCTCTTCTTATTTTTCCTCTCTAGCAAAATCTACTCATTCTTCAAAGGGTAGTTTAGGCTATGGATACCGAATTGCAAGAGGGTTATTAGGATGAATGGGTGGATTAATAATATCACATGGTCTATTAAAGGATAACATAGTGAGGACTATGAATTATAGGGACAATTTTATAACCTAATAATGGTATAAAACTAGATTTACTTTGAGGAGTTACCAAATACTAGGTAACACACTAGTTTACAGCTGGTGTTTGTCAAGACCAACATTCACCTTGAAAAGTTGTCTTGAAGATATTTGGTCCCACTAGGCATGCAAAAACTATTGGCACAAAATATTGAACCCTAAGATAGGGTCTTTAAGCCTCCTCTAGATTTAGGCAACATGAAAACACTTCTAGGTATGTGGGTGTACCTATAGTGGAAGTGAGCCTCTAGATTTTAAGGGCTAGCTCCCTGAATGTATCTTGAAGTGATTTCACCTATGCTAATGATTTGTTATGGGAAAAGAGTTAGAAGTTAAATTAAATAAACATAATCTAAAGGGGTGATATAATAATATTTATTCCATATGACCATCATAATCTACTACACTAAGAAACAAGAGACAAACTAATTTACAAAACCTATGGATTCTAACATGAGTATTTTAATATGAAGGTGAGATGTATGAGAGCTATTTAAAGAAAGTGAACCATATTCTAGTTTAAATAACTAAAACTCATTGTACACTTAAAATATAGTCTCATATGCTTGACATAACTTCATATGGCCTATTAGAATAGAAAATATTCCACAGACATGAAAGGATAGATAAAAATCAATTTACATCAACATACATCACTTGTACACTTAGATAAGTTTTCAAGAGCCAAAAATTAGATTTTTAGTAATGTTTAAAGGTAAAATATGATGTCATTCTAGTAGAGCTTCACCATACATGAAGTTGAACTTGTTTACAATAGCTTAATATCTATACTTATAGAAAGGCTGCTAGAGAAAGGGGTCCTTGGTGCTCAAAATGGAAATAAATCATTTCAAATATTTGAACTATAGTTGCAACTTCCTCTAAAAATATGTTCATTTAGACCATTTTATTGATCTAGGTTACCTTAAGTGGTTTCATAGTTACATCATTATTCCCTTAATACTCCCTTATGGTTACAATGGTAGAATCAAGCATTCCTAATGGGTTTAGGCATCCATCTGGTTAGAACAATTAGATCAATATATTAGGGATTTGTCCTAATGCTTAATTTCTCTAACCTAGTTTATCATGATACATGCCCAAGAGAGGAGAAAGGTAACTCTCATGTCACTAGATTTCATAATGGTTATCAAAGTCTACATGTCTATCTTATAGGTCTTTAATGGTACTATCAGATCCTTTAAAATATATTCCTGGCTTAACTTGAAACATGCTTGAGCTTGGCTCCATCATGATTTCTTGCCTTAGTAAAAAAATAACTCTTCAACCTCTACTTTAATTGACTTGGTTCCCCTTTATTCTAATTGGTCATCAAGAACTAGCTTGGATTACAAGATCTTGAACTCATCTCATACCATTACATCTTCTTGTGCATGAATGCCTACAAGCCATAGATGTTCTACCAATTGAATATGCTTATGTCACTTCTCCTACACCCATTCACCCTTGAGCTTCACTGACCATTTTCACTTAGCTTACTCTATTAGATTTGCCAATTTTGAATGAGTGTGAGCCCTCAGATTTACCTTTGAATTATTAACCTTATCCTCACCTATACCACATGTCAAATGTGTGTTAATCCTCAAGATCCTACTATTAGTCTATAGTTTCATACACTTGTGCTATGTTTTTACCCCTTAAACTATCTAACTATTTGACTCATATTTCACTGTTGGATTGAGATGTATGATCAAGTGAAGACCATTGATCTTAATGGGACCCATTATTTATAACCCAATGGTTACTTCATGATCTTAAAATTGATGGTTTATGGGATGTCATTTGATGTTCATACGACCATCATTAATGTTCATACGATCATCAAATTTAATCTTAAAAGGACTTATTTTGTCTGAGATTAAATTTAATGTTAGAATTAATGTCTTTGGATTTTTAAATCCAAAAAGATAGTTGGAGAGGATTGAATTTAATGTCTACAAGGCTGCCTAGGACCTTTTACAATCAAATGGTTATTTCATTTCAACATTTTACTAGACAATTCCTTCAAGATTTATGTGGGAAATGTTTTCCAAAGGAATTCACTTGTTTTATCTCTACATTTGAGCAATTATCTCAAGATCTCAATCTCAGACAAAATGTCAAAAAGAATCCATGTCTTGTCCTTATCCCTTTTGAAAAGTTCCCTTAAAATTTTTGACTTGGTCCACCTCACTATAGAAAGATCCTTCAAAGAAAGTGTGTAGGACACTTTGCCAAGAAAGTTTCTTTCAAAACCTTGAAGTGGACTATTTCTCTGAGAAACATATCCTTTAGAACTTTTAAATAGGCCCTTTCTTTTAGAATAATTCTTTAGGGAAAATTGTTTCGACAATTTTCTTGAAATATGTTTGTGTTGAATTTTGCCTCAGACATTTTTCCAAAGGAATTAGTTATTTTCCTTTGGAAAATCACCCCTCATAAATAATAAAAAGTGTACTTAAAAATTCTAAAAAGTGTCCTTTAGGAATTTCTATTTGGTATACCTCATTGAAGACTTACCCTTCAAAAACTCTGCTTTGGGTCACTTTCTCATAGTAAGATCATTTAGAGAAAGTGTGTAGAATAGTTTGGCAAAAAAAAATTTCCCTTTTTGAAATTTGCACTATACCTTTAGTGAAGGAAATCTCCCTTTAAAATAATTGAAAAGTTCCCTTCAAAGAAATGACCCTTCAAGGAAATTGTTTCAGACAAAATATCCAAAACAATTCCTGACACTTAGCCAAAACCCCAAAATAAAAGTCCCAAAATAATTAAGCATTGTATATTTGTTGTGGGTTTTTTGTGGAAACATCCTCTCAAGTAAATCCAAATGATCCAGTCACTTGTCTAAAATTTGAAAAAATCTCCCAAGTATAACCTTAGGCTTTTTTGGACCTACTCTTACAACTACTCAACACCATGAAAATATGCTACTTGCATATATGATCAAAATGATCCCTTAAGACATGAAAAGACACAAGGACTAGGCTAGGCCATGACCCACTTAAAATGGCATATGAATTGACATAAAACAAATCCAAAACATACCTTATGACATTATAAAAATCCCCTATATAATATTTTGACTATAGGGGGGCTAGCCCATTTTGGGTTGTGGAGGAAAATGGTTAAGAGTTACATATGCATTATTATTATGGAAAGTCATTTGAATTTGAAGCATAGAAACCTAATTTTGAATATCCCCAATAGTTGTCATCATAAACATAAGATATTACATTAGAATAGTGGTGTTTGTCATAGGTGTTAGCATTAGTTGCAATCTATCACCTTTTTAAAATCTAGGCATATGAGTAACATCATCCTCATGTATAAAAAGTGAAAGTTCCCAATCACTAAATTTAGGTAAATTTGGTAGTGGTATGGGATATTTAAATTTTTTTACTTTTGGTATATAATTTGAATAGCTTATGCCATTAAAAGAATTTATTTTATTTACTTTTGGTATAATAATTTGAGCTTGAACAATCTTTAGTAAAGGTCCTTTTTTTGGTATATAATTTGTTTCTAATGAATGTATGAAGGGACCATCATCCTTTCTAAGGGATATATTATTTTAAAATTTAGGAATTATAGGGGTATGAATTAATTTTCTTGAAGGCATGTCCCCTTTATAAGATATTTGTAAATCATTCATAATTTCTTGATGTAATTGTCTAATCTATGGTGCTCAAATTAAGGAAACTCTTGTTGGAATAATGTTATCATTGATGTCAATATGATGTCATTAATTTCAAAGTATGTTGTTATTGATGTCTAAGATTCATCTAGTAAATATACCTGGTGAGTGGTCTTTGAGGTATGCATGAGTGAAGATTGATGTCAAGGTAAGCAAGGATAGTAGAGGTATCATCATGAGGTTATAAAATATGATCAATGGTCAAGGTTGTTGCTTAGTTTTATTTTTATTATTGGAAGGCTTATGTCAAGATTGGTGTTTCTCTAGTAAAAGATAATCAAAGTAAGTTGTCAAGTGTTTGAGACTTATGGTGTATTGAGAAGGTATGAACTTGTATGCTTGATATGACAAGGAAGCCAATAAATATAATTTATCTATACTAAGAGAGAATTTTAAGGCTTTAAAATTCATAAAAATTTTTGGTAACACCTTTTTGGCAATAGGTTTGAATACTTAGCATAGAAGATAGTGAGATATGAAGATCCTTAATCAAGATATGAAGATCTACATAAGCAGATCTAAAGATGATCTATCGAGCTATAAAGATTTTGTGTTGAAGTTTCAAATAATATTTGATAGTTTTTGATCATGAGAGAGGTTGTTTGAGTCTGTACATGAGGTGGTGAGAGCCTAGACAGTGGTTACAAGGTTATCTTCAAGACCTATTATAACTTGGAGGTTAGAGACCTAGAGAGATAAAAGAGAGATGGTGGACTAATGAGGTATTAGTATTAGTTTTCAAGGCATGGGTGAGTAGGTTATCATTGAAAAATGTGAATCAAGTTTTTTTAATCATGTGCATGAAGTTTCATGTCAAAAATTTAAGGTTAAAGCAAGAAACATTGTCTTAAGCTCTCTAGGGTGTATAAAATGAAGAGTTGTCTACCTAAGAAGGTTTTTAAAGTGTTCATTAGAATGTACATAATTATCAAGAGGACCTATTATATTCATGGTAGATGGTTAAGGGTCATATCTCAATATTCCAACCATTGGTTTCTGGAATGAAAGGCTAAGCTTTATAGATGATTATTAATGATGTAAAATGGTTTAAACCCTCAAAGAACCCTAACAGTGAGCCTATGTGAAATAAATTAGTATAATGTGATCATAATGGATTTTTTTTGATATTTTATCTATTGGATCATGAATTAAACTCTCTCATGTATCTCTAGGTGTGATTTCTTTGTCAAGAAAGTGAGTAGACCCTATAGGAAAGACCTTGTTTCTTAGATATTTATTGTTGCAAGTATAATTAACCAATTAAAAATTAAAAAGTGGATGAAATTTGAATATTTGGACTTTTATATTATGCACATGTTTTTTATTTTCATTTTATATTCCTTAGGGGTGTTGAATCAGTCATACAAATTGACCAGTCACAAATAGGCCTAGTGGTGAAGATAGTAACAAAACTAGGTAGAAGTGAGAAATTGATTAAGGATATGATATCATGGAATAGGTATGAATACAAGTACATTGATAATTTTTTTAATAAATTTTAATTTTAGATATAATTTTTTTAGTTTAGTGGATATGATGACATGTTACTCATAAGTCGACCTATCTAGTGTAGATAAGATAGTGAAGGTGTGAGGCTGTGAGATTGGTCTGCAAGACCAATATTTCCACATGACCATGTTATCTATATATTTTAGATTTTTATAATTATATTATAATATAATACACATGTATTTTAATTATTATAATTTTTCTACATAATTATTGAAGGTCATTATCACAATAACTATGTTTGAAGGTAAACTGGCGATTTTGGGTAAGTAGGTTATAGTGATGGGTTTGAGACTCTATGCCATGAGTTGATATATATAATTATCATTTTGTTTTTTTTTGTGAATTTAATGACATATCGATAATTTTAAATATCTTGGAATTCATTTTAATATTTTGGAACATTGAATCCAAAATGGCTTGTCTAACGCAGTGAGGTATGTATACAATAAAGTGAAGAGATTGGTCTGTAAGACCAATATTATTATTAGAGATTATGATATATTTGTTTTAATTTACTATAATTCTATTTTAATATCATATTAATTTATTATTTTTTCCTTTTCATGTATCATAAGTTCATGTTTTCATGACTATGTTTTGAAGCTAGTTGACAGTTTTGAGTGGGCTACTTGCAAATAAGGGTTTGACTCCTTTTAAATTGTGTAATGAATTATAATGAACTTGGTGAAGTTTTTAAGGTCATGTATCTTATGTATGTATTTTTTTTTCCATTTATTTTTGTAAAATATATTTTTATGCTTTATTTTTTCAAGGCACATTTTCTAGGTATGTTTAGGCCTAATATGAATAGTGTTTTGAGAAGAGGTTTAAGTGATAATTGGAACTAAAAGATATTTTTGAACTAAAATGAAGTTTCATAAGGTATATTTTAGTATTATTTTATATCTTCCTACCATGTGATGATTTTTAAATTATTTAAAATAGTTAAAATGGTAATGTGTGTTAATGAAGGCCTAATTGAATTATGTCTCCTTAAGGCCTAAAATGGGGTTTTGGTCCTATATGCTATGACTGACCTATTTTAATTTTTTTTCATGTTTTTGGAATTTTATAGGAAATATTTAATTTAAAATATAATTTATAAATTTTTTATGGCCTAAAAAGAGGTGTATGAGCAAAATCCTAGTATAAGAACAAGGCCGAATATGCCTAATTGGTCAATTAGAAAGTATGAGAGTTGAAGCTAAAGATATAGATTTTTGAAGAGAAAAAGGAGGTAATAAATACAATCATCAGGGTAAATATAAACTAACATGAATATATAACATGGGTAATATATGTGATAATCAAGGTCAAATGACCTAATCTATCTTGAAGAGACCTATTTGAGCAAAGAAGGCTAGAGACGAATTTGAGAAAGATAGAAGTGTGTGTAAGACAAGTAAGTGTGAAAGTGAATAAAATAACACAAAGAGGATAAGGATGAGGTAATTTTTACCATTATATTTATGTCATTAATATCTAATATTAGGTCTGCATATGGATATCAGTGCCTATGTGAACTAATCAAGGTGATAGAGGGCTTATTGAGTAATGAAAAATTTGTTTAGGTGAGAGGTAGTTTTGAATGTGATTATGAGTGTCAAGGAGAAGACCATGAAGGAAGATTATGATTAAGATAATATTCATGAGGATAGGATTTTATAATAATTTGATGAGGTTTTCATAGATGAGTAGTGGTATATTAGAGGCTTGAATGTGTTGATAAGGTTGTAATGAGGTAGCTAATGTGTATAGAGAGTAGATAGAAGATTGAGTATGACGTTGATATCATAGTGAGAAAAATAAAGAGAGAGAGAGAGAGAGAGAGAGAGAGAGAGAGAGAGAGAGAGAGAGAGAGAGAGAGAGAGAGAGAGAGAGAGAGAGAGAGAGAGAGAGAGAGAGAGAATAAGAATATCATTATTAGGTATTGATAAACATCAAGGAAAAGGTGGAAATATCATTGGTTGCTAAGTGGGTGATGATTCATCAGAGTGTTATTTGAGTGGGTACTTGATCAATAATGGTCTTGGTGCGTCCTAGCAAGTTGGTGCTTGTTAAAGCCAAGTGGGTGCATGGTGAATTAAGGGTTGGTTCTCCTTGTTGGGTTTGTGCTCAGATAAATATTTATTCATTATTTATAAGACTATTTGTCTAAGCTTTGTTTTAGTATATTTTATCCCTCATGAGGGTTTCCCACTTATATTATGTGTTATGGTTATTTATGCATTACTTTGGTTGATTAATGCTTTCTTCATGCTTATGTACATTGGGTTGATATTACTTGATGAATGGTAATGAATTAATTATTAAGTGAAAATAAAATATTATTAATGACATTGATTCACCCCCCCCCCAAAATGATTATGCTTCCAACAATTGCTAACTGAGCTTATTCCTTTTAAGATAGGCCTTATAGCCTAAAGATGATCCTAAGAAGTACAAGCATGTATTTTGATGATGAAAATATTTATCATGATATCAATTAAGGTACAATAATAGAAAAAATAATGAATTTTATTCAAAAGTGAAGAGTCTTATGGAAGAATACTCCAATCTTAGAAGAAAAGTGGGGTCCTTGAAGGCATAATTAGAGCAGGCATCAAGCATGTTGAAGACCTATCAAAAATTTGAGAAGATTTCAGTTCTCCCAGATGACATATTGAGTACTTATAAATATTAAAATGTTAAGGTAGGTCTTGGATTCAAAGAAGACTACAAGGAGAAATATCAATCTAAGGAGAGTCAGACCTAAAAGGTCAATGATCTACCAAAAAATAATGCTGCTAGTAGAATGAAGACAAGTCCTACCAGATAGCCTAATACCATAAGGTATGAAACTTTTTTAATGGTTATTATTTCTCTTATAGCCATTTTGGTCATAAATAAAGATATTTTAGAAGAAGATACTACATAATATCATTCAAGAATGTGTATTCATGGAGCTATGGAAGCAATCATGGAATGAGATATGTTGTGTGTTATAACTATGAACAAAGAGGAAACATTGTAAGATATTGAAAGCTGAGGCATATGAATAAGACCAGTCAAAATAAGAAGTTTCATGTTCATGCCACTAATAAATGGATCAAAAATTCAAAATCTATAGATAAGGTGAAGGAAGAGTAGAATACTGAAGGAGAATCTATGTTAAAAATCAAGAATACAAACCTTGTAGATAAGGTATAGATGAAGAAAAAGATTGAAGGAAAAGAAGCTATGTTAGAGGTAAATAATTCAAACCCTATGGATAAGATGAATTAGGATCAAAACGCTAAATAAGAAGATTTTATGAAAGCTCACAGTATAGACAGTGGTTACTCAAGCCACATGATAAGATACAAGAGAGGTCTTGGTTCTTATGTGGCTAATCAAAGCAATAAGTATGAAGAGTTGATTGAGAATAAGAAGGATGAAAAGGTGGATGAGTTAAATTACTTATACCAATCCAAGGATAATTTATTGAAATAAAGAAGTTTTAAGTTCCTATATTGAAGGAGAAAATTCAAATCAAGGTACATAAGCCAAAAGTAGTCAAGGTGAGTCATGATCAACTCATAAACCAAGGTGAGTTGTTTGTTACTATAGAGCATAAGTTAGATTTAAAATAATGCCAAAATTATTCTTTGTCAACTCAAAATTATGATGAAGAGACCAAGTCAATGGTCAAGCTTAAGTTGATAGTCAATCCTAGAAGGATGTTAAAGAGTATTCAGTCTTGTAAGGGTATGCATATCTAGAAATATCCTAAATTTGTGTTGTTCTAGTGCACTATGGAAGGGGTAACTCCAATAGGATTCATGGAGACACTAATTAGTAAGTGGAATCATGGTGGATGCTTGTTTAAGTCTTGATAAGTATTTTATAGTTATGAAGACTTGTTGAATTTTGTTGAGTCTAAGATGGAAGTGTAGTCTTTTGGCATAATTGAGAGTTTTGAAGACAAAGGAAGATATCATGATGAGGTCTATGAAAAGTGGTTTTAGAAACATGAAGGATATAGATTAATGTTATAATAACATATGAGATAACATATGGGCATGACATAAGTGATCTTTTCTCCAACATGGGGGATTAGATTATTCCACTAGAACAACATATTTGAGTTCAGATAGACCTAATTGACATGGTTGTCAAGTATTGATTATAAGATGTTTTATCTTCATAGGAATTTAAGGATTAAATTTGGGTCATGTATCATGGGTTTATATTCTCATTATGTTGTGGGTGTGTGAGGTGATGGTGATCAATCAAGATAAAAGTCTAGAAGATAGTAAACTAGGTGTTTTATAGACTTAATGAGTAATGAACTAATAAAATAAGGGTTGTCATGACATAGATGGATCAAATATGGCTTATGGATCTCAAAAGAGATTATTTGAATAGTTTGTGAATATATAATGATAGATTAAGGAGAAGCATCAACTTAAGGTGACCTATTCAAGTTACTCTATGATTTGTAGTAGTTGGCAGTTGATCATAACTTGTGTTTGGGAATTATGTTGACTCATTGTGAGTCATGTTGTGAAGTCAAATGGGGAGCTTGGTAACTCTGAGTTCTTATTTAATTTATGAGATTAGTTTGAAAAAAGGGAGAATGAATGGTACCAAAATTTGTAGTATGTATGACCCTTTGTCATTAATGTCAAAGGGGGAGAATGTTCAAGAAGGGATAAAGACCAATTTGGGGGAGAAATATATTAATCAAATTATGGTGTGTTTTTAAATCAATGAAAAAGGGGGAGTTTATTAGCATAATATTATCATTGATGTCAATCTGATGTCATTAATGTCAAAGTATGTTGTCATTGATGTCTAAGATGTATCTAGTGAACATGCATGGTGAGTGCTCTTTGAGGTATGCATGAGTAAAGGTTGATGTCCAAGCAAACAAGTATAGTTGAGGAATCAAAATGAGGTTTTCAAAGATGATAAATGGTCAAGGTTGTTTCTTAGTTTTGATTTTTTTGTTTTAAGTATTGTATCAGGATTTTTTTTGCTCTAGTGAATGACAATCAAGGTAAATTGTCAATTTTTTGAGCCTTGTGGTGTATTAAGAAGTTATGAGCTTATATGCCCAATATGACAAGGAATCTAGGAAACCTAATGTTTCTCTACTAAGATAGAATTTGAAGGCTTGATAATTCATCAAAAAAATTTAAAACACCTTTTTCGAAACAATTTTGAAGACTCAACATAGAACACAATGAGCTAAAAAGATCCTTAGTCAATCTATGAATATTTGTGTAAGCAAATACAAAGATGCTCCATTGAGCTATGAATATACTATATTAAATATTTAAAGAATAACTGATAGTGGTTGAGCATGAGATAGGTTTTTTTATTGTGTACATGAGGTGTTTAGATCTTGGGCATTAGTTAGAAGGTCACCTTCAATACCTATTATCAGTTGTAGGTCAAAGGCCTAGAGAACAAAGAGAAAGATGTTGGCCTAATGAGGTATTAAGATCAATTTTCAAGGAATGGGTGAGTAGGTGAGAATTAAAAAATGTGATTCAATTTGTTTTAATAATGTGCATGAAGTTTCAAGTCAAAAATTGAAGGTTAAAGCAAGAAAAAGTGTCTGAAGGTCCCTAAGGTGCACAAAATGAAGAGTTATCTACCCAAGAAGATTTTTTAAGTGTCCATTGGCATGTGAAATTTTTTCATGAGGATATAAGATATTCATGGTAGATGGGTAAGGTTCCTATATTAATATTCCAAGCATTGGTTTCTAGAATGAAGGGCTAAGCTTTATGAATGATCGTTAAGATTGTAAGATGGTTTACACCCTCAAAGAACCCTAATATTGACCCAATGTAAAATACCTTGTTATAAAGTTCTTAGAATGGATTGTTTTTTATATTTTAGTTATTGGATTATGAATTAAACTCTCTCAATCATCTTTAGGTGATGTCTTTGTCAGGAGAGTGAGTGAACCCTATAAGAAAGGTCTTGTTTCTTGGAGATTTATTGTAGCAGGTAGATTTTTCCAAGTTAAACTTGACAAGTGGATGAATATTTAATATTGATAATTTTATATTATGTATATGGTGGTTTTTTATTAGGTTATATCTCTTCAGGGTACTAAAATGGTCATATAATTTGACCAGTCACTAATAGACCTAGTGGTCCAGATAGTAAGAAAACTAGGCCAAAGTGAGAAGCAGATTAGGGATGCGATAACATGGAATAAGTATGAATACAATTAAATGAATATTTTTTAAATAAATTTAATACATTTTAATGTTTGATATAATTTTTTGAGGTCTATGGATATAATTAAAATGTTGCTCATATGTTGACCTGTATAGTGTAGATAAGATAGTGAAGGTGTGAGGTTGTGAGATTAGTCTAAAAGACCAATATTTCCATATTAAAATGTTATATATCTATTTTATACTATTATAATGATATTAAAATATCATCCATATGAATTGGAAATCTCTGAAAGTGTTTACACATATGTTGAAGGTCATTATCACCATGACTATGTTTGAAGGTAAACTGGAAGTTTTGGGTAAGCAGGTTACAGTGATGGGTTTGAGACTCTATGAAATGAGTTGATATATATAATTCACATGATATTTTTTTAAAAGTTTAATGACATATAAATTCTTTTTATAATATTTTAAATTAGTGTAAGATGTTGGAACATTGAAGCCAAAATGACTTGTCTAACTCAGTGAGGTCTATGTACAGTGAAGTCATGAGATTGGTATATAAGACCAATATTGCTTTTAAATATTATAATATTTTTTAAAAGTTTATTTTGGGTTTTTTTAATACAATATTATTTCATTTTTATCTATTAATTATTCCCTTTCATGTATCATAAGTTCATGTTTCCATGACTGTGTTTTGAAGTTAGTTGATAGTTCTAAGTGGGCTACTTGCAAAGAAGGGTTTGAGTCCAAAAACCCTTTTGTAATAAATTATAATGAACTTGGTGAAGTTTTAAAGGTAAATTTTCCACTTTATGTCTTATGTTTTCCCATGGTTTTTTTTCAAAATTATTATGTTTCAATTGTTCAAAATAGATTTTATGGGTATGCACAAGCCTAGTATGAACAATGTTTTGAGAAGAGGTTCAAGTGGTGGTTGGACCTAAAATATGTTTTATAAATAAATATAAGTTTGATAAGGTATATTTTATTATTATTTTATATGTTCCTATCATTTCATAATTTTTAAAATTTTCCAAAGATTTTAATGGGTAACATGTTGTGATATCCCCTTCAAATAGGGAATATAACAACACAAAAAACTTTGAACAAGATATAACTTCAGTTGAATAAATTCAGAATAATCACAATAATATAGTCTTTGAATAGCAAATTACAAATATTATCACTTGTCCTTTTAAACTATTACAATTGCAGTCCTTTCTCATGCATATAAATATGAAATACAGTCTTAAAAACCCTAGCTTATCAAAACTGGAAGTGAAAATCGAATTCTGGAAGGTCTCGGCCCTTCTGTGTCGACACATAGTCACCGTCATCAGTCGATATCTCACCGATGTCGGTCTCTATCGGTCAGCTTCTTGCCGACGTCGGTCTTTAGTCGACCGATGTCGGTCACTGAAAACCCTTTGTCTGCCAAGGTCGGTTCCTGGGCTGATCAGTACGGACCTGTACGAACTTTGTACGGTCGCCAATTAAGCATAACTTCCCTATTTTCAACCCCTGATCTGAAATATATGTCTCTAGCACAGTAGATCTCTAGCTGTATAATTTAATGAATCAAAACATAAAGTAATAAGTACCTGGAATATCTGTGATAACTTCTGTGTGAAGTTATCTCTCAAACCTAAAATTTTGTGATAACTTCTGGGTGAAGCTATCTCACACTTTGGCAATAGATCAGCTGATATTCCACAGCCTCTTAATTACACACACTGAAGAGGGAACGTTCTCCAATGCAAATGGAATCCTTGAACCCTAGGCTCAGTCTTCACAGAAGAAATTCTCAAAATCAATATCAATAATCTATGCATACATAATGAACAATGGCCTCCATGAGAAACCCTTATACCCTCAAAAAGATATGCTTTCCCTAATTAGGGTTTCTTAAATTAGAATTAGGGTTTCTAATTAAAAATAGGCTAAATAATTAATATTTGATTAAATCAATCAAATATTAATATCTCCCTCAATACATGTCAGATCGACGAACCGATCAAAGCTAGTGAATCAAGGAGTGATTCCGCACATAACCATACCATAATAAAGGTGCTCTACTGCATATCAGATATCCCTAAAAAGTAGGAGCCCTAGCCAAATATGTCTGAGATAACCTGAATGAAAATCAAATGTAGAAATCCTGTGAATCAAAGTCAGGCCAAGCTCCATTATGACCCTCTATCCATCTTATTAGCCTACGAAGGTCGCATAATAGGCTAATCATCAAGACTGTCAATGTCCCTAAAAAAGGGGACATGGCAATCTGCCCCTCCAAAAATTGCTTATCCCCAAGCAATCTCGGAACAATGAACTACTCGATCCACCTGGATCCCAAGGAAAAAGTTGTGTAACATCCATCATGTCACCAATCAACCCATGTGAATAAATCATCAACATCAACAGCATCAACAGTATCAAAATTAGCAACTGAAAAACTACACTCGACACCCAAACAACTATCTGAAGACCAACTGTAGATGCCGGTAGAAGAAACCACTCTGAGGGACTCAAGCCAACTAAAATATCAACTCTGTCAAAATTCAAGTCCCTATCTAACTGATACTCACATCCAACTGGACCATGGATATGACAATTATTGGTATCTGAATCACTGACACCAAAACTAATCTCTAGATGCAAAGAAAAATAAGGAGCATACCTCACCGTATGATGCTGGTAAGAACCCCCAAACTCTGCTATTGGCACACTATTGCCAAACTGGGACTCAATGGATGGATCCAATCTCGGCTCAACAAACATCACCTCAACATCCCTGTAAGGTAACATAGTAGAAAGGGTTCATAAAATCTCCTCACCCAATCTGCTAATAGCACTAGAACCTCAGACAAGAACACCTTCTGTCATCTTATGTGAGTCTAGATGAACACCTTCACTATCCAACAAATACTCCATGAATGGTTCAGTGCAGTAGAAATTATATATGAAAGCATCAACATACTCCCCCACACACTCCAACTAATCTCTCTGTAAAGGAGGCACAACCAACTGTACCACACTATCATCCGTGTGAGAATAATCAATCTGGAGACATGACTCCACTAGTATCTCAAACTCATCAGACTCAACAAGATCCAAATCCTGTATATGTGTATCAGCCTCAGCAATATGCTCCTCAGCAACAACGGCAGGAATGTACTCATCACCAACCTCCTCAATATACAAATGATCAATGTCAAAGCTCATATCAACAGATGGAGTATCAACAACTATAGCATCACTATATAACTCTTCCATATAGAAAGAAACAACCGGTGAAACTAAGTCCTCAAAACTGTCCACTGCATTCTCCTGAGTATCATCTGCAATAATAGGATCCTGGGACTCTGCTAAAATCTCTACCATAGTTGAGAGAGTATCAACCCTCAGTGCACTAACATCTGAGCCCACCTGTACACTCTGAGTGCAAGCATCTAACTCATCATCATCTTCACTATATCCTATCTCATAATCATAATAATTATGGGACATGCTAGTCTCTCATCTAAGTGATCTGTAGTGCTCTCTCCTCAGCTTGACAAAATGATCAAAGGTCATCCTCTCTTGAACATGAGGAGGTAATAAGTCCCACTCATCATTCACTGTCTTATACCTTGTGGGTTTGTTTTTGGATGTAGGATATGAAAGAATTTCCTTCATCCTCCTCTGGGTTGCTTCCAACTGCTTCAAACTATGTTCCAGCTTCTTCATATCATTGTCCCACTATTTTTGAGTATATGAAGGCATCATGATACTTCACTGATTCAATCTACCCAAACTACCCAACAGGATCGCAAGACATTAGCTCTGATACCACTGTGATGTCACTTACTTAGGGGCTCCTTTCTTCCTATAGATGTTCTGATACCACTGTGATATCCCCTTCAAACAGGGAATATAGCAACACAAAAAACTTTGAACAAGATATAACTTCAGTTGAATAAATTTAGAATAATCACAATAATATAGTCTCTGAATAGCAAATTACAAATATTATCACTTGTCCTTTTAAACTATTACAATTGCAGTCCTTTCTCATGCATATAAATATGAAATATAGTCTTAAAAACCCTGGCTTATCAAAACTGGAAGTGAAAATCAAATTCTGGAAGGTCTCGGCCCTTCTGTGTCGACACACAGTTACCGTCGTCGATCGATATCTCGCCAACGTCGGTCTCTGTCGGTCGGCTTCCTGCCAACGTCGGTCTTCAGTCGACCGATGTCGGTCACTGAAAACCCTCTATCTACCGAGGTCGGTTCCTAGGCTGATCAGTATGGACCTGAACGAACTTTGTACGGCCACCAATTAAGCACAACTTCCCTATTTTCAACCCCTGATCTGAAATATATGTCTCTAGCACAGTAGATCTCTAGCTGTATAATTTATTGAATCAAAACATAAAGCAATAAGTACCTGGAATATCTGTGATAACTTCTGTGTGAAGTTATCTCTCAAACCTGAAATTTTGTGATAACTTCTGGGTGAAGCTATCTCACACTTTGGCAATAGATCAGCTGATATTCCACAGCCTCTTAATTGCACACACTAAAGAGGGAACGTTCTCCAATGCAAATGGAATCCTTGAACCCTAGGCTCAGTCTTCACAGAAGAAATTCTCAAAATCAATATCAATAATCTATGCATACATAATGAACAATGGCCTCCATGAGAAACCCTTATACCCTCAAAAAGATATGCTTGCCCTAATTAGGGTTTCTTAAATTAGAATTAGGGTTTCTAATTAAAAATAGGCTAAATAATTAATATTTGATTAAATCAATCAAATATTAATATCTCCCTCAATACATGTCGGATCGACGAACCGATCGAAGCTAGTGAATTAGGGAGTGATTCCGCACATAACCATACCATAATAAAGGCGCTCCGCTGCATATCAAATATCCCTAAAAAGTAGGAGCCCTGGCCAAATATGTCTAAGATAACCTAAATGAAAATCAAATGTAGAAATCCTGTGAATCAAAGTCAGGCCAAGCTCCATTATGACCCTCTATCCATCTTATTAGCCTACGAAGGTCGCATAATAGGCTAATCATCAAGACTGTCAATGTCCCTGAAAAAGGGGACATGACACATGTGTTAATGAAGGCCCAAGTGAATTAGGTCTCCTTAAGGCCTAAAAGGAAGTTTTGGTCCTATAGACTATAACAGACCTATTTTAATGTTTTTTTCATGTATTTTTCATGTTATAAGTCTTATTAAATTGAAAATATAAGTTATAAAGTGTTTATGGTTGACCAAGAGGTGTATGATCAATAGCTTAGTATAAGAACAAGGCCTAATATGTCTAATTGGCTAGTTAGAAAGTATGAGAGTTGAAGTGAAAGATATATATTTTTTAAGAGAAAAATGATTTCATATATACCATCATCAGATTACATAAAAAATATCATGAATATCTAACAAGGGTAATATAGATGACAATCAAGGTCAAATGACCTAATGTATCTTAAAGAGACCTAGTTGAGCTAAAAAGGCTAGAGACCAGTTTGAGAAGGATAAAAGTGTGTGTAAAACAAGTGTGAACTCAAATAAAAGAGAAAAAAGAGGAGAAAAGGATGTCATGTGGACCATTAAATGTGTGTCATGACTATCTAATATGAGGTTTTTGTATGAATATCATTGCCTATGTGAAATAATCAAGGTGATAGAGGGCTTATTGAGCAATGACAGATTTGCTTGGGTGAGAGGTAGTTTATAATGTGATTATGAGTGTCAAGGATTAGAACATGAGGGAATATTATTATTAATATAATATTCATGATGAGAGGATCAAATTAGAAGTTTGTGATGTTTTCATAGATGAGCATAGGTATATTAGAGGCCTAAATGTGTTGATAAGGCCATGATGATGTAGTTGATGTTTAGAGAGTAGATATAATATTGAGTATGACATTGATGTCATAATGAGTAGAAGAAAAAGAGAGATAAAAAGAAGGACATCATCAAGTGTTGATAATAAATAAGTAAAAGGTGTATAAATCATTGGTTTTTGAGTCATCATAGTGTTGATTGAGTGGGTGCTTGATCAATAAGGGGGTAGGTGCCTCCTAGTATGTTGGTGCTTGATAAAGCCAAGTGGGTACTTGGTGAATTAGGGGTTGATGCCCATTACTAGGTTGGTGCTCAATTAAATACTTATTTATTGATTTATAGTATTGTCTGTCTAACCTTTGTTTTAGTGGGTTTTATACCCCATGAGGGTTTCCCACTTATATGATGTGTTATGGTTATTTATGCATTACTTTGGCTGATTAATGATTTATTCATGATTATATACATTGTGTTTATATTGATTTATGAATGGTAATGATTGAATGATTAATTGAAAGTAAAATATTTTTAAGGACATTGATTCACCCCACCCCTCTCAGTGATTGTTCCTCCTACACCTCTTGGTCATATGTACCCACTTGTGTAGTAAAATGTGCATGAAGGGCATGCTCAGATGACTTTCCTTGTTGGTTACTCATGGAAATTTATAAAAATACTAATCCTTACCATGATTTATTATTTTTGAAAATAATAGTTGAGTTATACCTTGTTCATGTTTTCCCAATTCTTATATTTTATATCCATATTTTTACAAATATTTAAGACTAAAATAGTATGATGGTGGTTTAGGAAGTATAGGTAGAGGTTATTTATCTTTCTTAATATGGATTAAGTCATCTCTTTAAATGGTGGGAGAATGTACATGATTAAATGGATAACAACTAACACCATTCAAGGCTTTGAGGGTAGATGTTTAAGTAGTTGGAAAGATATAGGAGTAATAAATTTGTACCCATTTTTTGATAAAAAGTTGGAGAGTTTCATAATCATATTCATCAAATAAATCTATATCATCTATGATAATAAATATTAAGTAAATAAATATTAGGATAAATCAGGTCATAAGTGTCCTATAGGGTTTACTTATGCAAAAGTGATGATCAGATGTTGGGTTCACCAGATGTTTAACCCTAAAATGGATGAGGATCCTATTTTGGGTATATAGGGTTAGCAATATAGAAATGATAATGCATAAGGGTGATAATCAAATCTATAGAAGATCAATTGGGTGATAAACTTAGATATAAACATACACTACATTTATTATGTTGAGAATAGGATAAATATATAAAGTACAACTAAGTTATGCATGTAAATGAAAAAGAAGTAATATACTTTTTTGGTCCTAATGCTAACACAATGTTGGATCTAAAATAGGCAAAAAGTAGGTTGGAAGGATATTTTGGAATAGTTGTCAAATTATATATTAGATCCTTCTAGAGTTATGGACACTAACATTAGCTTGAGATGGTTATATTGATTCTACTATCTAGGTTTAATGCTAGTGTCCTATATAAAATACTTAATAAAAAATGATGTGACCACTTAAATGATTATAGGTTTTATTATATCTTAGCTTTGGTGTATTTAGATATGGGTCATGGACTGACTCCTCATAAAATTTCAAAACCCTAGTTCTTCATATTCATAGTGGCCTTGTGGGAAAATGGGTTAATGGGCACATGGTGTTGATCTAACCCCAAATACCCATCTATCAGTGAGTAGTACCTACATATCTAATACATTGAAGATGACCTTAGACTGATGTATTTCTCCCTTACGTGTGGCTTGTTGTGAATCATACAATATGTGTAAATAAAGTATAACATTAACCTAGTTTTTAACATATAAAATTGGGATCTTGGGTTACTCATTTAGTACTTCCAACATGTAGATTATTATTTTTATGATTGGTATGTAAATAGGGAATTTTTATTCAATTGAATGTTCTTTGAATGCTCTTTGGTAATAATACTAGTTATTGTTCATATGTTGGTAAGGAATGAATGAGGGTTGATATTATATTTATATTTATCCCTTTGGATAAATAAATCCCATTAAATCACTTAGGGCAACCATTAGTATAAGTTTCATTTACAAAATAGATGACTCTAGGACACTGGACACTTGTGTCATGTTAGGACACCAACATAAACACTAATGTTTATCTCAAACATTGGTGTCCAAGGTGTAGGGAAGTAGGTATAAGTTCATAACTTGTAAATATTGAAGATAAGTATGTTTTAAGCATTCTAGGAAAGATAGAAGGCTTGGGTCATTAAAATAAGACTGATCAGACTAAGATATAGACCAAGGGGCATAAGATAGAGAAGATGTGAGACTTGTGAAAGTGGGAAAGGTCCAAAACTAAGAGGAACAACCAAGCTCTAATTTTTTTATGTGTACAATACTAAGGTGTTTTATAATATATAAATAGCATCTACATATGCATAATGCACTCTTGATGTAACTACTATCTCATTAGTTGTTTGTGTAAGAAAAGGATCATTAAATAATTTTATTGTTTTACTTTCATTTAGTTGTTTGTTGGAACTATTTGTAGATGTTCTGACATCAATGATGTTTACATCTATCAAATCATGATCTTATGCCTCAAATTGATTCATCTATTAGTAGTGTGTCCTGACACTTTATGAAAATCAAAAAATCATTCTAGTCAAATCCTTTAGAAAAGGCTTACTCACATCAACCTATTCAATGGGAGGGAGAGATATGAGATTGTATTCCAATGGTGTTTTGAGGACCTTATATGGATATTTTGATGGTAAATTGTCTCCTTTGAGGAGATGATAGTATAATACATGGAGTTGGTTTTGAAACTACATGTATTTTAACCTTTTGATCATTATTATTATCATTTGACCACACCTTGTATGGTGGATTACTTGAATTCTTTATGTTGGAATATATATTGGTTGCATACTTGAGTTTATTCATTAACAATAATTTTACTTTCCTTTTCTTAATTTTATGACACAAATCCATGAATGAGAGAAACTTTTTAAACATGATGGACTTGTGTAGGGGTGGAAACAAGCCTTTCTTAAAGATATCATGTAATTCTATGTTTGACATAGGAGTTATCATTTTAGATATAATTATCTTGGATATTAAGACATATTATGTGATATGCTCATTACAATTTTGTTTGAGTTGGAAATCTAAGCATATGCAATCTTCTCACTAATATTGATTGAGAAGTTTACTATAAATAAATTGGCCAATGGATTGATTACATTAGCCAATTGATATGGTATGTAATAAAGCTATTATAAATCATGTTTCTTGAGACTTCTTATAGATAACTTAGTCAATAACATATCATTTGATACATATTCCAAACATGTTATATGGAATGGTCTCAAATGTTATTTGGGGTCACCCTTCCCATCATATAGTGTAAGCTTAGCTGCTATAATTCCTATAGGTAGAGGATATAATTCTATGTGTTATGCCAATAGAGTGTGAAATAAAGTATGAGAATAAAGTATATGATTAGATTTTGAAGAACCTTGCTCTAAATTTAACAACTTAGTTTGTAGACATTGAATCTCATGTATAAGGGACTATACATTAGTCGAAGAAGAATGTGTACTAACTAGAGACATTGATCCCAATTATAGTGTAGGAATTGGCATATTAATATTTTGAATGGTTACCCCCATAGTAAATAATATTATAGGAGTTATATCTAATGGTTCCAAGAAAGGTAAATAATCCATAGGATTACAAGTTTTAGAGCATTGACATTCATATGCCTTCTTAATTTCTTCTTGAATACATCTTACATATCTTGATTATTTGAAATAAATCCTTATAAATGTATTTTATCTATACCATCAAATATATTAATTGGTTCTACCATTATAGTGTTATTAATTATAATATGAAAATATTCAACTTGGGGATAACTTGATGTATCACTATGTCTAAGATAGGTGGAAAAAAAAATCTTAAATTGAATTTTAAAAAAACCTTTGAATATTGATGTGAATAAATAATTTATAAAACCTAAAATACATAATAATATCTATGTTCAAGGTTTTCTAACATTAAATCAATAGATAGGGTCACCAATATGTTTTATCAAATTGGACAAACATAAAAAACTAATTACCAAAATGTGACAAACTGTTGTGTAAAATAAAAATGTTATAGATATGTAATATATGACACAAATTAGTTCATAACTTAATATATTTGGAAATATGCTAAAAAATTAAATGACAAATAAATGTAATGTAGCTATAAATTTGATAATACATGGATTACATAGAAACTAAAAAATGAGTGTGTGGTTGTGTTGGCTGATTATGAATTGGAACAAGGCTTTAATCATTATCTAGATAAGGTTGTTGGAATTAGATAGGGGCATGGAGTATTGTTGTCTGAGGTGACCATTGTAGGAAAGTTTGTGAGCATGCACAAGACTTGTGTGTAAAGTTATGGGAAAAATTTGGGCAAAGGATTATGTGTGTTTGTGTGATAGGTGTGAGCTATGTGTATTATAATAAATGGGGAGTGTTCAGTTATGCAACAATAGTGCATAGATCATTTACCCTTTCTTAAAAAATAATGGTCTCCATGGAGTTGGTGTGTAACTAAGGGAACTACACTTGAAGTTGTTGAGAAGTGTAGCAATTAACTTGATCAATGTATTATACAACCTTAACCACTCAAAAATTTGATGTGTGCCATGATGGGTGCATGTATATATCACTTCAATGATTTCATCCTATATAAGGCATAATTTTTTGGGATCTAAATCAAAAGGATGTTGTGTTATTTCTAGCTCAAGAATTGGTGGAGTGTAAGGCTTGAGAAGTTACACATTAAAGACTAGGTGCATGCCAAAGTATAAAGGTGGATCAAGAATAGAGGTTTTGTCACTAGCTATGCATATAATGGTGTAAGGACCATAGTGTAGAGGCTTGATATTTTTGTGTGGATCTTTGAAGCATTCCTTCTTAAGGTGTGGCCAAAATTTATCATCAAATCAGAATGCACAAGGTGTGTGATGTATGTCATGGCACTCCTTGTGCTTTGATTTTGTAAGAGAGAGAATATGTTAAACTTACTAATGAATAGACTGTGTCACATAAACTTTTCAACTTTGTCCACTTCCTATTCTTGTGTGTGTGACTCAGTGCTAACTAGTGCATGGTACAAAATGTCAAGAGGTATCAAAGGATGAAACCCAAGACATGTATGGAATGGAATATGACCCATAGAGGTGTGAAGGGATATATTTTAGGCATGTTTAATGTAAAATATATTATCATCCTAAGTATGATCATGTGTATGTTTGTACATTCATAGAATATGAACAAGTGTGAGATTAACCACTTTAGTTTGTCCATTTGTCTGTGGATGAAAAGATCTTAATTGATCTAGATGCATGCACATCAAGTCCACTAATGCTTGGAAAAAGTGACTTAAAAAGTATAGATCTTGATTAAAGACAATGGATGTTGGAAGCCCAAAATTAACCAAAACATGGTTGAAGAAATTTTGTGCAGTGCCAACTACATCAATGTATTTCTCAAAAGTGACCATGATAGCCATCTTATAAAACCTATCTATTACAATGAACATAATGTTATGCCAGTCTCTCATTTTAGGCAACCCACTAATGAAATCCATGTTGATAAATTCCCATGGTTTAGATGGAATTATTGGAGGTATGTAAAGTCCTAGCTTATTGCTCATGGGATTAGTGATGCAACAATGAATACAAGACTAAAAAAGACTGCTCAATGGCTCTTGCGCATGTGAACCCTAAAAATTAGAAAATGGCTATTGTGAACCCAGTAGCCGGTGTGGCTGTGGCTACTATTACGGATGAGGTTTTTTTACTAGTAAAGGGAGGAATTAGAATACCCTTAAAGGGATTTCTTTTGTGGGGATTGAAGATACTACAGCCTTGCATCTAGCCTACGTTCATGGTTCAGGGTATGGACTTAGGGGGAGAACCTATGCAAATGTGGTGGCCTTCGAAGTGGATATATACAATGCTCTACCTCATGCAACATTTAGACCAAACCGCGTTTTGCTTGTAAGTGTTTTAAAACCTATTAGGGTAACTCTAGACCCTAAATTAGCAAAAATATCTTCCAATCAAAAAAATGGTTTTCCTCTTGTGCTACCATTTTTTGCTTCCATGGTTTTTGGCCCTCTTTTGTAGATCTATAGAATTGGATTGCCAAGAACTGGTTGCAAATTAAAGATGGTCAAATCTAGCCTTGCACCAGGGGTTTTTTTATAGTAATATTTCAAAGCCCTGAAGATAGAGTCTATATTGTGTTACAATAATTTTTCCTGATAGGGCAGATTTCCTCTTATGGCCAAACCTTGGCATAAGGATTTTAATCCTCTCTCGGAATCCTTTAACAAGCTCCCTATATGGGTGCGGCTCCCTTATCTTTCAATACAGTTGTGGCAAGAGGCAATTTTTAAAACCATTGTAAATGCTATAGGGGATTTTTTATATGAAGAAGATAGTATGAAAAGTCACCATTCAACTTGTGCACGATTTCTGGTTGATCTAGATGTTTCAAAGGGCCTTCCTAAGGTGATATGCATTGATTCCCCAAGGGGTACATGAACACAAATATTGGATTATGAGGGGATCCCTTTTTGGTGTAGGAAGTGTCACTAGACGGGACATATTGATGCTCATTGTGTTGCTGGGAAAACCAATCCTAGACGTTCACCTTCTTGGTGGCCTAAGGATTTCTCTGAACATAGCATGAACAAACAACCTCTGGAAGCAACAATAGAATCTAAGACTGAGAATGAGGAAAGTTCACAATCTGAATTGGAAGATGAAGAGGAAGCATTGGAGAATCATTCTAATGAAGCCCCTGTGGAGACTGTGGTTAGTGATACAGCTGAGCCAGAGGAGGAGGTGGTGGTCTCTTCTCCTATTTTGGAGGATCATTCTAAGAGCTAGACTATGTTTGACTCTCACAAGGAGTTTATGCCCACTGGATTCCAAAGATCATTGTCTTCTGAGCCATGGGTTGCTGAGGTAGCTAAGGTAGAGGATGGTTGGACAGTAGTTAGGAGAAAGAAGTCTAAGCCTTTTGTACCTCTTCTAGATATGAATCTTCGATCATGCAAAAAGAAAAATTTTAACTTAAAAGATTCATCCAAAGTTCCCTTTTGCTGACTAGTTTTTTGGGGGCTATAAACTGGTCACTTTTTTGGTTTGTTGGTTACTGGTCTGGAAGGTTGTTTAGTTTGCTGTTCCAATTGGTTAACTTTCAGATCAGTGTTTTGATAGCTATTTTTCATGGTCATATTTGTTGGTAATAGGTCCCTGTAAAACCTGGTATAGGTACTATTCTGTAATCAGGTTATTTTGTTAACCTGGTTGTGCTTTAAGGTTTATGTTTCTCCTTGTGTAGGGTTTCAGGGTCCCTTCAAAACCTATTTTTACCTTAATCTAAAACAATGAATACAAGACTTGATGTGGAGTTCCTTATTTATGTGCATATTCAACCAATATAAGTGTGACTATAATGTGGCTATAGTTTTTATTACATTGAAGTGTTTTAAGTTATTAGCATAGTTTACCTATTAGATGAGTCATTAGTGAGGTGCACCACTAGGAACACATAGATGATTGAGATTATAAATAATATAGTCAGCCAAGAAATCCTACACTTATTTACCTTGCACTAGGCTAGTGTAAGTGGCTATAAAGTCCTGGTCAAATGAGTAAAGGGACACTTAGTCTATGAAGTTGTGGCTACATGTGTCCAACACCATAATGAACACACACACACACACACACACACACACACACACACACACACACACACACACACACACACACACACACACACACACACACACACACACACACACACACACACACACACACACACACACACACACACACACACACACACACACACATCATGACATATAATGTATGTCACACACACATATCATGACATATAATGTATGTATATATGTATTGGTGAGAGGGGTTATGTAAAGTGAAAGAGTATAAAATTATAATTAATAGTTAAACCTAGTAATGCTAGTAAAAAAATAGTCACAATAGAGCAAGATGAGGTCCAAGTGGGTTTTGAGGTGCTATAGAGGTTTTTAATCTCATTTGAATGTTTTAAAATCATGAATATATGATTTTAAATCTTAATAATACATTTTAAGGATGTCCAAAATCCAATTAATATGCAAACCATGCCCTTGAGGGCTAATTCAAACAAACAGACCTATAGGCTTAAAGGCAATTTTGAACCTATCAAGTAAGAAGACACATATAGATTATTTTGGTTAAATTTTATAGGCCCTATTATGATTATTTAAAATAGGGATAATCAAGGGAGGAGTAATTTTCAGCCCAAGGAGGAAATTCAAATTCTACAGTTTTAGACACTCATTCAATCCACTTGATCAAATGCTTGTATCTTTCACCACATGAATAGTTTGGCCAAATGATATTAAAATGATTTGAGGACCCCTATTAAATTATACTTAATTAATAATTGATGTTTATTTAGGTTTTTTCCTTTATTAACAATCACTAAGAGCATAAGTAGTTTAGAATGCAAGCAA
>JARHVA010002545.1:1462500-1515000 GCA_037957365.1 Torreya grandis
ATATTTCCCAACATAATATCTTCTAATTGGCTAATAACCTAGATTGTTTAGGATCCCTCTTCTTTCTTCCTTGTTTTTTCAAACATATCTCTCAAATAACTTTATTATAGATAGGAACATATTTATTGCTTGAAAGAGTGGGATTTTGATGCACACATTCTTGATTTATCCTATGATATCAAATTTAGGCTCTTGTTTAGGACATGATATGCTCAGTCTCTTTGAAAAAGGATAATTGTCAATTTTTTTGTATTTTTTGATGGAATTGGCTTAGGATTGGATATGGGTGGTTATGGATTAGTATGGATTAGATTTGGTTCAAATTATTCTATGATTAAGGGTGAAGTGGGTTGTGTAAGAATATGACTTGAGTGAAGTTGAACTTGACTAATATCCAAGGTGTATATTGGATATTACATTATTTTTAGTGGATTGTGTCAGTTGAAATAACTTATTATCAAGATTAAGGATGGTCTGGGTGGGTAATTGAGTGGTTTGAAAAGGTTATTGAGTTTTTGGAATTATGGAATGTTTTTTTGGTTGTTACATTTATTAGGGAAAGCTTTGATTTGCTTTCCATTTCTATTTCCATGGATTAGAGGGATAGAACCATTGTTGGTTTTGGAATTATCCTTTTTGAGGTTGTTGTCCTTTTTTTGCATCCATAAATTATTCTAGGGTAGCTACCAATTTGTTTTGGACCAAATTGGATTGGATATATTCATCTAAGAACTATATTGAGGATTATTTGATAATTAAGAATTTGTAAACATAGAGTTTGATGGCATACCTAGTCTTTGTACCCATGGTTTTAATTAAGCAGTTTTAATTAAGCCTTGAAAAACACTTGGTTCTCATTTTATTTTATGGCATGCAGATCTATTGTCTTAGAATTTTCCTTATTTATACTAGCTACCTAAGATTTCATGGAATGAAATGTGTAATTCACCTTCTTTTTTCTACATTCAAGGTAATAGGTAGCTAAGGCTTTCTTGGTTTCTTCTTTCTTTCTCCATGTATGTAATGTATCAAGTTGAGTAGCTAAGTGATTGATGATGTCCTAGAGTAGGTTACTAACTTCACCTTTAGACAATTCTATAATGAATGATGTATGAAGGGTTTTGCCCCTACTTTTGTTTGTGGTTGATATTGAATAGTTTGTACATAGAACTATTAGTTCATCAAATGGTAGTGTAGAAACATCACCACCAGACATTAGATCTAGTGCCTCCAGACAATCATCTCTAATTATTTTCAAGAATATTAGCTTGAATGATTCCTTGTATATTGTGGTCTATTTGGATATTTTCAATTTGAACAAAAATGTTTCCATATATTCCTCTAGTGACTCATCATCAACTTGTGTCATTCAGAAAATGTCATCTCTCCTATAGTTTCTACCCCTATAATAATCTTGGTATTTCATAAAAAACTTCTCCTTAATTTATTTCCAATTAGAAATGACATCCTTTCCAAGTCTCATGAACCATCTAAGTGTTTCATCCTTGAGTGTTGTTGAAAATAGTTTGAGTGTCTTGATGATAATCATAGCCATGACATAAGATGTCAAACTCAAAAAGATATGTATCTAGATCCTTAGATGCTTTTCCTATAAAGGTAGGGAGGGAAGAGTAAGGGATATTATTCATGGGTGAATTTCCATTAGGATTAAGGATAGGAAATTTGAAATTAATAGACTTATTGGTAGTGTTTTCTTTTTGATGATCCCCTATGAATACTCTGTGTTAGTAGATGGGAGGTTATTGATACCCAACGCTTAAAATTCCTATAAATTATTTGATTTATTGGAGTGTAGAAGATGGAAACTTTATCTATTTCCTTAGGAATGTATGGATTCCTATACAATGGGGATGGTGTGGAGGGTTCAAAAGATTCTGCTAGTGTCTTAGTAAAGAGTCTTTCCAAATTAGAAGATTCTATTGGCCTAATGTTTAATATCTCCTTATAAAGACATTTGGGTAACAAAGGGATGTAAACTTTAGATTTATTAATATGATTTGATAAGGTGGGAATTCTTAGAGGTGGTTAATATGGGTCTCTTTTATGGGTATGAACCTCTTCAATATCTCCATCTTGTGTTATTAGTCCAACCAAAAATTCTTCTTTCTCAACCTCTTCTATTGATAAATATGAGTGAGCTTCAAGAATTACTTCATGTTACTCAATTATTGTAGGTTATATTTCATATAATGTAGAAAGTTTTAATGATTTAGTTAAAAATCTTCATATATAATCCCCTTTTCTTTGCATACATCAACCACTTTTTTAAAAATTTTTGCCCACCCTTCCTACATAAGGTTAATAATATGGGGTTTTTTTTAAAATTTCACTATCCTAATTACAAAAAGGGAAATTTTAAACTATGAATGTAGGAAATATTTAATATATAAAAATATAAATCTTTGAAAAGATAATAAACATTAAAAAACAATTGCTATCAAGATTGAAGATTATAAGTGTGTGACACCCTTCCCTAGCAATGATGCCAAAAATGGCTAGCAACTGATTGACAATCATATATACTTATCTTGATCGAAACGAAAAAGGAGAGTAACCATTGATATGTACCTTCTACCTCATTTAAATTTCATCCTAGAGATGTAGACTTGATAGGATGATTTCACTATATGTGCACACTCAATCCCTAATTTGGTATTCTATTAATTGTGTCTAAGATGTTGAAGTGCAGTAAATGAAATCAAACATAAACAAAGTATAGTAAAATAAATAATTATGCATGGGAATCTTCCTAAAACAAATATTAAACAAGAATGCAAATCACATAATTTAGAAATGAAACACATAATGCTTAGGGAAATCAAATAACATGCTTAACTAACTAAATGGGTTGGATTGTTGTTGTAGCCTTCCAAAGGGGGCCCTTATTCCTTCCAACTCTAGCTTCAACCCTTCATCTTGAAACACTATATTGAACTTATAATTTCTCACTCATATTAATCAAAAGTGTAGCAATTAATTATTGCATGAAGTTATAATCATAATTACTTAACATTATATACTTCTGACAATCTCTATTCAATATGTACTATTTTCTATCTATCTCAACTCTTCTACTACATATTTATATACTAGAGAGGATATTTTTTATGCAAAATATTATATACATTTTATTATAAGATATATTCAAATTGGGATAACTAAAATTGGTTCCATTTTCTAAAGAGTCCTTCATGTGAATCTTACAACTTTGTTGTAGGACAAACAAGGTTGTTCATTCTTCAACTACATCCTTATTGAGCTCCATAGAGGTTAGAGTCATTTCTATGATTAGATTAGAAGAGAATAAAAATATGTTCATCTATGGTTTTGGTCATGCATTGGCTATAGGATGGTCTATGTAATGAGATTCCTTTTTCTACAAGATGCCCCGTGTTATATACCTATTTCTAAAAAATATCTTAAAAACACATTCATAGAAAAAGCATCCTAAAGCAATAGACAACCATCATATATTTAATTTCAATACATAATTTTAAATATTTAAGAGAGTTTGAAAACATAATGCTATATGGTTTATAAAAGTAGGGAAATATATGAAAAAGTGTTCAAAGGCATGGTAAACAAACATGATGAGTACAATAGATGGACACAATAATAAGACATTTATGGGGATTGTCAATCAATGGGGAATTACTTCATATATGGATTACTAAACATGCTAGACAACCCATTACATGAATTTGAAAATTAGTAACTAGTCATTATTTGGCAAGAGTATATAGCCAATGGAATTACATAAGATTGAGAGGGATAGTCAAAACGTTGCTTATTGTCCCCTGGGATCAAAGATAATTAAGATGAGAGTATGGATTAGTGTGAAAGTGAGTTTAGGTTTCCTAGGATGCTATATAAAAATATATTTATATCATTAGTTGCTTTTAGGAATGGATCATCCACATAAAAGGCAAAATAAAAGTAGTCAAAAGACCATGAAAAGAGGCATGAGATAAATGTGTAAAATGGGTGATCAAAAGTATATTGTTTTATCTTAAATGTTAATTTATGTGTCTATAATGTGATGAATTTACCTTGTTTTTTTTGGAAATACAAATATGTTGGGACATTTTCCATTACATAATATGTAAATAATGTAATCTATAAACCCATGTTATGCTTAGGTCCTAGTTTTTAATTTTTTAAATATTTTGAATGTTTTTATATTTTATTTATTTATTTATTTTATTATTTTTGAGTTTAGTTAAATATGTTAAAAAATTAAAGACCCAAAAGGGCATCCAATGGATTTTGTGACCTTGTAGGGGGTTCTAATGATAAATTAATAATAGTTAGGTATAGGATCTCATTAAATGTCCATATGCCATCATCATGATAATAATTAAATTTGTCCATTTCAATTACTTTTGATTTTCCTTTTACTCTTTCATAAATATTATTCATACACAATACATCTTCCTCGACTATAGGAATGGCATCAAAACCCTTATGATTAAATAGTAGTTTCTTGCTTGCCTTTAAAAAATTTACTTTCTAGTTCTCATTATGTCCATCATGGTGTACCTTTATTCTTTGTTCATTATGGAAGAACATAATTTTTTTTTTGGCATGTTAATTGTAGATTTCAATTTATATAACCATTATTCATTGAATATAGCCCATAACTACACCCTAGGTTGCATCATAAATATCAATGTATTGATTACCTTAAGACCATAAAAAAATACTAATGTAATGTTTCCAATTGATGCCTCATAATTGATCAAATCCTATAACGGAGGAATAATGATAAACTACATTGTAAATGAAGTTGTCATATAGGATTTAATAAAGTATTATTTTGAGATGAGATTACTTATAAAGAAGGTAAAATATTATAAATATTTTATGGGTGGTTATAGGATCTAATCAATTCCCATGAACTAACCCAATTTAATAAAATATAAAATAAACTAAATTAATAAGTCTGGATCATAAATAATCCAACAAACTCCCCCTTAATCCAAAGGGGTATACAATATTAAAGAACTAGATCAATGAATATGATGTCAATAAGAAAACTTTGAAGTAACTATAATTCATGTACTTTACATCTTAATATTGACCAAAATTGATGCCACTACATACAGAAGCCTGCCTTATAAGTTGTGGCATAAAACATTGATGAACATGATAAAGACCTACTCATCCCTTATGATCATCATATCATATTGTATTAGAACATGATCAGGGCTTCTCGAACTACATTTATCTACATAGCCTCCACCTATAACCCCATAAAAGTGAGTATCCTGTACTTTTTATGGAACATCTCCTTGATGTCCAAAAAATGTTGACAACCTTTTTTCAATACTACTACTATTAGTAACCCCTATCAATTCTTATTGTCACTAATGAATGATAAGAGACCTATCAATGTTATATTTTCTCCCCTTATAAGGTGAGAGATGAGAAGTTATGAAATGAGAGAAACAAAATCAAATAATCTTGTTTTCTCATGTCATGAATATCAAGGATAGAAAGGAAAAACCAAAACTAAAATAAGCATATTGTTTCTACCAAAATTTTCATTAGAACATTTGACCCAAAATCTAAGTGAATAAATAACTAGAGAAGGGTAATATTCCTCCATCCTCTAACAAATCCTCTAACCTATACTTTAACACTTAGATTCTTTCAATCATAAAGATCATGATGGACTTGTAAAAGCTGATATGTTCTTTGATAACTCAAGCATGAGGTGACATTATGAAAATTTTCATTGTAAAGGTGTCAGTTTCTACCAAAAATGCACATTTATATATCATTTTTCAATACATTTGTTCAAAAAAATCATATAAGGACACTTAAAATTTTAAAATTAATCATTTCAAGTGTCTAGAATATCCAAAAACTTATAAATTGACTAGTCACATGATGACCTTTAGATAAAATAATGATTTGTCAAAAAAAAATTGTAGTACAAGTAAGTTAATGATGAATGAGGCCAAAAAGATAGATTTAGAGGTTTTGAAATTTTGACCTCTTAATTATCTTTAATATTTTACAAAAATAAATTACCAACCTCTATATGTATTCACTTAAAATATAAAGTTATGAATTTACACTTGATTTCCAAATATATGTAGTTTTTGGAAATAGAAATGCTTGCAAAATACAAATTGTAATGCCTTATTTAAGGGATTAAGAAAAAAATTTCTCCATAAGGATTTTAAACATGAATTCATATTAATTTATATACTCCCCTTTTTATTCTGTGACTAAAGGGGGAAAAAAACACTAATACTACAATAACCAATTTTTTTATGGAAAATTCAATATGTAGGTTTGAAAATAGTTATACCAAAAACTAGAAATCACTTAGCATGGAAAAAATACATTGGGTTTTAATTTCATGGAAAATGTGTTGTCTTTCTTGGTGGATCCCACACACAAAAAACAAAACAAAAATATCAAACCATACTATGTCTTTTTGTTTTTGTTTCTTTTTGCCCCTACTACTACATTGTACTTGATGTTGTAAACTAATAAATATTTGTGAGTAAAACAATAAAATTAATATAGGTTTTTATTAATAACTAACTTTGAACAAAAAATGGTTAGGATGTACTTCATTACAAAATGAGGGTGAAAATAATATTTAATGTCATCATACAGTGCTTGATAATATTATTGTTGTCATACTGATCATGAAATCACCATGATATTACTTGAACCACTTCATTGATATTCAAAATGATGGTTTAATTTATTTCATATTTACATTTTTAAGTGTGAAGCTTGAAAATTGAAGTAAAGTGTACAATTTATCTTTGGTGTTCTGGGTTGTACATATCAAGAGGCCATACAAAATATTTTGTATGCTTTTACAGAGATTAAAAATGATGGTTTAATTTTTTAATTAATTTATAAATGCTTGAACCTAAAAGAAATTATTTCTCCCCTTTTATGCATAACTTCCTTCTAAATCCAAGTTCTGATATCACTGATCGAATCATGTAATGGAAAAATAATGAGAAACTAAATTGTAAATGAAGTTGTCATACAAAAATTAATAAATTATTATTTTGATATGAGATTATTTAAAAATAAGGTAAAATATTATAAAAATTTTATGCGTAGCTACAAGATCTAACCAATTCCCATGAACCAACTCACACTAATAATATATGAAATAAACTAAACTAATAATTCTATATCATAAATAATCCAACAATACTATATACTATGTTGTATTTCATTTTTTTAATGACCTAATTATTGTAAAAATGTAATGATTCATGTATTTCGACCTTCTTCATCAATCTAAATATGTTGGTATTATTGACCATTAATTTAAGTTGTGATGGTCAAAACCTCTTGGCATGGTCGTTTATGACCTTTATGACCCTTATGAGTGTGTATTAATTTGTAATACCTTGATTCTTGTAATTTTATATATTATTTTTTAATTTTTTGTGATGATATGTGTCATTTATTTTTATCATATGGTAATGACAATATGATTTACCTTTTTCATGTGAAATATACCCAATTACTCAATGCCTAGTAAATTTTAATTCCATTAAGTTGTTATTAAGTACAAAGTATATTATATTACTTGGTATATCTTAGATATTTCTTATTTATAATGAAGTAAGAATTCATGTATTTAAAATATTAATATTATTTATTGAATTATATCTTAGAATTTTGGTAGAAGATGAAATATATAACTCTTATTATTCCCTAGTTTTAATTGATTTTACAAAAAAATGGCTTTATGATGTTTGTATCATAAGAGCATCATGGAATGATATAATATTTAAAATATGATTTATATGATGATTTTATTAAGTATATCACATCATTGTATTTCATTTTCCCCTGACCAATTATGTTTGAGTAGAAACCTCTACATTATTAGTGTTTTTTGCATATGAATTGTCTTCATATTCTCCTAGACTAGTGCATGTGAACATGTTATGATAAAATTATTCATCTATATTTATAAGATTGAAATTTAGCTTAATTTTTTTTTCATTTTTTATATCCTATATATCATTTATATCACTATCATAATAATCTATAACTATGCAATTAGGGTCTTCTGAATTGGCCAAAAGAGGGAAGTCTAGGATTTTCTCTTCTTGTTCATTAGTAACTGGTGGTGATGTCCTTATAGTTTCATTAACATGTGTAATTGGTTTATTTACATTTAGTTTACTTAATTCAATTTCCTTATGTGTATACTTTAATCTCCTGGGATAGGTTGTGTTGGTGCCACTATAAATTGATTTCAAAATGTGATTGGATTTGATCGGTAGATGATGTCATTTTTTAATATCAAAAGAGGTGATCATTGGTTTGAAGGGTATATGCATAACCATAATGTATTATTTTGATACATATATATAGTGTAAATGGTATTTATTTCATGGTATATATCCAAATTCACCACACAAAGGTATATTGTAATGAAAATAAGTGGGCATAACATAGAATGAAGTGGTATACATTGTAGGTACTAATATCACATATAATGATATTGACCCAAATACTTGACTTGACATGCTATTAAATGCATGTATGCTTTATTCTAATTTTTTTATTACATTAATATTTATACCCATTTATTGTAATAAAGGCATGTTATAAATGTCTAAACACAAACCATTATCTACTAGGACACATTTGACTACTTTGATTTGAATCTCAACTTGAATGAACAATGGTAAATTTTGATCAATAGTGTGCTTAGGAGGTAAATATTCTTTGTCAAAGGAAATTATTCTTTCTATACCATTGAATGTATTCATGATAAATGAAAGATATGTTAATTATGTGTCACTTGATATAATTGTCTCACATAATTCTATACATATGATATCATAAATAGTTAATATTTTCAATGAATTAAGGATATAAATATTAGCATTGGTATTTTTTAGATAATCAATGATATAATGACCTTTAGTCTAATTATCTTGCCTCATGGGAGGTGGAGAGGGTTAAAGAGGACTCTATTGACTAATTATGTTTTGTGTCATCTTACCTCACCTAATATTGACAACATATACCACATATTATAATATAGTTCATGGGTGAGTATTAGGGTTTATAACGGTATCTTGTTCAATGTTGAGATCTATGAGGAGGAATAAAAGGAGTCATACATGCCCTTTGGTGCCTAGTAATGACAGGTAAAGATGGTTACTTATTGGTAAATTTAGATTGAATCTAACTTATACATATCTAAGAATAATAACATGAAATAAGTGTAATCATGACTTGAGTAACCCAATAGAACCAATGTTCATTCATTACAACCATATGCAATTTATAATATGAAGGAGAATTAGAAATTGGATCTAAAAATATAACCTTGATGGAAAAATCTAAAATCCCTATAAAGGAGGAATGAAACCCTCAAGGAAATGTAGGGTTTGGAAATGTTCAATTAATATGCAAGTTCACTAATATTTTTGCCCAATTTATGGATTAGTGTTAATCTCAATATCTTGAATTTGAAGAAATTATTTAGACTATGATATATGGTAATGAATCCTAAATATGAATGTAACTAATTATGATTGATTTGATAAAGTAATTTAATATTTATGGAAATTACTAAGGAGATAAAGATATTTACCTTTAATATTTGAATTATTTATTATGAATGTGTTATAATAGTGGAAACAAACTAGAAATGGGTCTATGATTCGTCTAGATTTGGAATTTAATTTTTTTTTATAGAGTTAGTATTATTATACTTGGATAAAAATGTCGATTATATTAATTTTACGGAGATGATTTTACTATAATGTGAAGGTTTGTCTCTCTATGATCATATAATGTAGTTAACTTTGTTATATACCTCTTTTTATTAGATTGATGACCTTTGACTGCATGCACAACTTCATAAATCAGATTAATTCTCTTTAAAACCCTAGGTCTAATTAGAAAAGATGAAAACCTATAAAAAACAATGAAGTGTAATTGGGTTGAGATAACCCCAATCACCTTCATAAATGATTGATTATTGCCTACATACCTCATGCTTTAAATATGGAAGTTAAGCCATGTGTATTTCTTCCCCTTAGTGTAAATGTGTAATTGTATTCTTTTACTAGTTGGATGCACTTAGAAAATTTGGCTTTGATCTTGATAATTTCTTTCTTGACTTGTATTGATGTGTTTAAAACTACACTAATGACTACTCGTAGTGTATGATTTTCAATTTGGGAAGAATAAAGTAGATTTTCTCATCATGTAAAATTCTATAAATTCTTGATAGACAAATACCATGTGATTCTTAAGTTTGGGTTTGATTTATATTTATATGTGTCCATTTGGATAGTTTACCATGACATCAACAAACTAGTTTAATGTGTTGACCTATATGAAGGTTTATAATTTGAAAAATATTCATTTCTAGGAGAAGGAAAATAACATTAATCTTAGGACACTAACATCAGCATTACTATCTCAGTGTGCCATTATTGTCCAAGAGATAAGAATATAAGAGTAATGATATGAAACCATATTAATTAGACATTCAACTGATTTAACATAAACTGGAGTGTTTATGTAGGTGATTGATAGCAACATAGAATGGACTAGACTATAACTAGTATGTAAGTGTGTTGGAATGTCAAATGAAAATTGTCTGGAGATGTACAAGTCATGTAGGATGAGTGTAGGTCAAGATTGACATTTCCAAGTGTAAAATTCCATATTTTAGTGTCTACACATATCAACAACCATTTAAAACAATAATAAGAGTATACTATAATATATCCACAATAATTTTTGATATTAGATCAAAATATTAGAAATATAAGACTAATCCACTTCGAGGGGAAAACCTCAAAAACCTTACAATAAGAACATATTCATAGTATGATCCTCAAGTAGTAACCACTACCTCCTATAGATATCCTATTAAAGATATGGATACTCCATAGGCTGACCCCACTAACATTACGATGTTACTATTTAACTATTTTAAAATTAATCAATCTCTCCATATAGGAGAGTTTCAAATGTAATTATAAGCATAAATATCTAGATTATCTTTCCTTTTACCTAGATTAAGGTACACAATGAAAAGGAAGTGTAAAAACATGGATTCATAAAATTTTATTGTATGTATATGGGTATTTTGTTTATTATATGACCAAGATAAAGGCAAATATTTTTTTCTATTTTATGAATGTTTTCAAACTTTGCAATTTTGACAAAGTAAGCATTAGGAGGAAAGAAAATGAAAAGGACAACAAATGGAAGAATAAAAAATATGTGTTAGACTATATTAAAATAAATATCTATTGATGATGGAAAAATATTATGTATAAAACATTTGGTTCACCAATTATGTTGACCGAATTTTAATGAAAGTAAGGAATGCACTAGTAGTAATAAAATAAATTTAAGAATATATGACTAAAAATATGTGATTTAGATCTATATAATAGGATACAATTAGAAACAATACTAAATGTTATAAATGAAATTTACTAAGCAATGTAAATGATAAAGGGGTGATGAATGACCACACATCTTTGTTATTTTGAAAATTTGAGACTATAGATGAACTATGCAAACTACGTGTAACCTATTCTTGAAATTTGGAAACTATGTGATGCCTTTGGATAAACATGTTCTATAGGAAAAAATTGTTCCTATGTTGATTCTATTGGGATAGACCCATGCAGCCATAAAATGTCTAACTATTGATTAGTTTAACCTAATAGGGTTTTGCCTTTTTATTTTTTTGTCATCTATGCATTATCATCTTCTTATTATTCTTGTACCTTAACTTTGTGGATGTGATGTGTAGAATATGTATGTTATATGAATCTCCTCCTTGAAATATATTGCACTCCAAAATAAAACAAATAGTTATGGAGTTAGGAAACTACCAAGGCACCATTGTAAACTGTCTATCCTAAACACATAAAATGATACCTCCATGTAGTTTTGTGAGTGTGTTGATAAAATAACTTGAGTGAGGGTTTGTGAACCTTGTGTTCCATATAAGTGATGATGTAGCTACATGTATGTTAATACCATCCTTTGGCACAAAGTAAATATAGAGAGACCAACATAAGATGACTACATCATAAGTGTATGATAAATCATAGAAGGTTGGCTTGAGTGATGCTTGGTTCTAGGCTTGACCTTGTATGTAATTTAGCTCTTGATATTCAAAGGTGTCTTATTATTGATTATAGATGATAAATTGCTTGGTTAGACGTTGTATCTATAAGCTAGCATATGATATATTATTTATATTTATAAACTATGAAAAAGTATAACAATAAGAGTACAGTCATAAAATTCATGGTAACATGCTAACAGACCTAAAAATCTAAAATAGACAAACTCGCAGGTGTATGGGTTTGTCTAGGATGGACCCATACTATGTATGAGTTTTTATAGGAGATGATTCTGACTTTATTTTTTATGTAAGGTTGGATTTTAAGTGAGTAAATATCTAAAGGCATCAACATATACTTTTTTATAATTTGAGGTGATTTTAGGCTCAATGGACCAAGTATAGACCTATTACAAGGCTGAAATAGTCCTATAAATAGGCTAAATGTAATTTAATTACTTATATGTTTCACAACAATAGAATTATATATCACATAATTAAGAATAGAATAATCAGATCCACAACAACAATTGGTGAAAGATTATAATACTTGAATATTAAGATAGAGACATGTTGATGGGGTGACCTCCACAATATTGCAATAAGAACATAAATCACAATATGATGATAAAAGACTAACCATTACATCCTATATATACTCTACTTATCCATGGTTATTCCATAGGCTGACCATACTAAGAACATTGATAAATGTAATAAGATAATATGAAGGTATATAAGCACCAAGTCAGCGACCAATATCCCTAGATGCATTATAGGTTAAGGGCATAACATGCCATTCTCCTTCAGAATAATGTTGTCCTCAATTCTAAAACAAATGAAGATGTTATTTTAGGAATGTTTCATCCTCCCATGTTTCATATTCATAATTTAGGTGCTTCTATTTGATCAAATACTCCTTAATATCTCTAGTTTGTAGTTACTTAGTATATGTGTGAAGGACCTCTTTAAGCTCTAAGATGACTCAACCTTCTTCATATAATTATAGTAACTTGATTTGACTAGAAACTCTATGTTTAATTAACATCTTTAGGTAAGATATATGGAAAATCAGATGTATGCAAGTAGATGGGGATAATTCCAATTTATAAGCCATAATACAAATTTTCTACAAGATATGAAAAGGGCCATAATACTTAGGTGATAGCTTATTATCCTTTTTTTCACTTTAGATACATGTGCTTATATATCTACAAATAAAAAAATACCCAATCACCTATGTCAGAATGCCTCTCACTATGGTTTTTATCTACTTGTTTCATTTTATTTTGTGTCATTACTAATTTCTCTCACAAACTCACTATTACCTCTTAGTGATGGTGAATGTATTCATAAATAGCCTTTAACCTTGGCATATATCATCAAAGAGGAAGTGATGGATGGGGGTTTATACCCATATAATGCCACAAAAGAAGACAATTTGGAAGAAGTGTGAAAAGAAGTGTTATACCACCATTCAGTAAGTGATAGCCAATGGACCCATTTGTTATATTTATCAAAAATAAAATAATGAATATATCCTTATAGAAATTTTTTGACTAACTCTATCTATCCATTAGATTTAGGATGATATAATGAGCTATGAGCCAATTGGGTGCCCAAACATGCAAATAATTTAATCTAAAAATTACTATTAAATATGGTATCTCAGTCACTTAAAATTATATTGGAGTACCATGAAATTTTTTAAGTGCATTAAGAAAATCATAAGCTATTATACTAAAAAAAAATGGTTTTGATAAGGAAAAAAAATGAGCATGCTTGGTGTGTTGATCCATAACTACCATGATAAAATTTTTACCTTTAGATAATGGTAAACCAATAATGAAATCCATGTAAACCTCCTCCCAACACTAGTTAGTGATGGATAAAGGTTGCAAAAGACCTGGGGTCTTAATGGTTTCACCTTTATTTTTTTGACATATTATGTATTCATCCACATATTTATGGACATACACTTTGAGTCCTTCCTAAAAGAAATCTTGATTCTATGATATGTTTTAGAAAATCCTGAGTGAACACAAAGTGGAGATGCATGAAGTTCTTGAAGGATTTTATTTTTGAGGAGAGAATCCTTAAAAATGTATAATTTATCTTTATACCATATTGTGTCCCCCTTCTATGTAAATTTTTTAACTCCACCAAAACCCTACTAAATATTTTGAATCAAATCATGGGTAGCACTATCATTTTCCCATTATGATCTTGCTTCCTCTAGCCAAATTACTTGTCAAATAGTCATTGCACATAATAATGCCTTAACTAATTCATCCCTACTGGATAGTTCATCTACCAGCACATTCTATTTTCCTTTATTATAGAATATTTAACAATCATAACCTAACATTTTAATAACCCATTTTTGTTGTTATTTAGATGAAAATCATTTTTTCTAAAAAATATTTGAGGCTATCATGATCTATATTTACCTTGAAGTGATGACCCATCAAATAAGGCATTCATTTGCATGCATAATAGCCATCATCTCTTTCTCAAAGATTGGTTTGATCCTTTTTTTCCCTTAAGTTGGTAACTTTCAAATTCCATTTGTCTACCTTATTTCATGAGTATAGCTCACATGCCATATCTTGATGAGTCATACTCCACAATAAAAGCTTTTAAAAAAACTAGAGTAGTCAAAACTAGAGTTATGCATATAGCTATTTTTAACTATTCAAACACCTTGGTAGTTGAATTAGTCCATTAGATGGAGTCTTTATTAAACAAAGAGGTGAGTGGGATTGTAGTGCTATAATAATTTTTGATAAATCTGTGATAGTAACTAGTTAGCCCCATAAATCCTCATAGTTTCTTGAAGGTCTTAGGAACCTTCCACTACATCATCACTTGGATTTTTTTTAGCATCAAATTTCACTCCATGTGAGATAATACAAACTAGTTAATCCACTTCATGGACACAAAAATCACATTTTAAAGGCTAAGCATTAAGCTGATTTTGTTCTACAATTGAAGTACCTATTTCACATGCTTCAAATGGTCATCCTAATTTTTGTTTTAGATGAGGATATCATCAAAAAAGACCAATGCAAAATTTATAAAAAATGGTCTAAAAATAGTATTCATCAAACTTTGAAATGTAGATGATACATTTGTGAGGCCAAAAGACATGACCATATATTCATAATGGCCTTCATGAGTTATGAAATTTGTTTTAGATATGTTCTAATTATGGATTTGAATCTGATGATACCCTAAATGGAGTTATAAATTGGTAAAATAAATAACACCATGGAATTCATCTAATAGATCATGAATTACTACAACAAGAAACTTATCTTTGATGTTTTACTTATTGAGTTCTTTATAATTTGGGCACATCTTTCAAGTGTCATCATTTTTATACACCATAACCATAGGGGAGGAATGTTCACTTTGAATGTTTTATATGATTTTTGCCTCCAATGTCTCTTATACCATATTTTCAATTTTACTCTTCTAATCATAAGGATACTTGTAGGGTCTGATGTTGGGTGGTGTACTTCTTGGAATGAACTTGATAGCATGATCATGTGCACATATTAGAGGAATTACTTTTGGTATGTCAACAAAAAAAATATAATGGTCATCCAACACATTTTACAAATTATTAGTTGGTTTAACCTCTATGGAAAATAAGTTTTCATAACTCCCTTGACACCTTTTTTGATAATCGTCATCATCTGATCAGAACAAACTAGTTGTGGATATTTAGCCTATAATCCACATAGATCAAAGGTATTTCATTTTGAATGGAACCTCATAAATAGTTCTTAGAAATTCATCTAAATAGTATCCAAAGTGGTGAGCCATAGCACCCCAAAAACAATGATAGCTCCTCCCATGGGAATAGAAAACATAGATGAATCTACCAAGTAGTCTCCCATATCAATCTTTATGCTATGAGATTTTCCAAAATAGATGATGGTACCACCATCTAAAATAATGACTTGAAATTATGGAATTGAGTAAATGAAATAGTTCAAATAAGTATCTAACTTATTTTTTATGAAGTCATGTGTACTCCCAAATTCAATTAACATAGTCACATTATGTTTCTTTAGGAAACTCACCACCTTAAAAGTTTGAGGAATATTAATGCTTGAAAGTGCATGACAAGAAATAGTAGGTTAAGAATAATTAGATTCATCCTTAAGTTCTTCCAAAATTTCCCTTAAATCCTCATCATCTTATTCATCCTCCCTGGTACCTTCAATGTAAAGCAACTTATTTTCACATCATCAATGTCCTATACTCCATTTGTTATCTCATCCAAAACACAAACATTTTTTTATGTTTTTATTTAATTTTTTGAGGTTTCAATCTGGTAGGTTGTGTAAATTATGGTGTTGGAAGTTGTGTTCATGAAAATTAGTGAAAGGTATTCATTTGATCGACTCTTTTTCCTTAGCCAGATGTGCACTTGGTATGTCGTCAAATACATTACTAGTATGAAACATTCAAACCTCCAATTGGATGTTATCTTTTTGTCCACCTAAAAATAATTAAATCATATTTTCCTTAGTGATGTATACCACACATATGAAGAGATTCTAAAATTCATGAATTTTATCCTTTATAGTCCCAATTTGGTGCAACTTGGCTAGTTAACTGAAGTAGTTTTTAGAGATATTATTGTGATAGTAGAGATACAACTCCTCAAAAAATACTGACCACGAAACTAGGACACCCTTATTTTTATTTTGAGCACACAACGAGTGATACCAAATGAACTACTTAGGTTTTAGATATAGAGAGGCCATGACCACCTTTTATGAACATGGAGTATGATGTAGATCAGATAAATTTTCAATTTGAGTAATCCATTTGAGTGGATCATTAGCATCAAACTTGTGCAAGTCCACTTTTGGAAATAATGACTTCATATCATAGTTGGTGTTGTGATTGGTTGGAAAAGGAGATTAAATGGGAGTGATGGATGGTTATTTTGTAATTTTTAAACTAAGAATTTGACCAATTTCCTAGTTATTTGTTATAATTTATCTTGAAAACCATTTTAGTCCCCTCTCAGTCATGTGAGTCCCATTTAATTACATTAAGATCATATTTTTGTACAATTCCCTACAACTTTTAATTAAGCTATTGAACTATGTCCAAAATACTCAAATCAAATTTTTTTGAAACCATGTCATCTTTGTGAGGATTTTTAGGCATTTCTTGTCCTTTATTGTGACCATGAGTATTAGTCCATGTCATACACAAACCCTAGGAGGGTTGTGACCCTAAAAAATGTATCAATAGATGATACCATTGTGATTGCCTCACCAAGATGAATCCAATGACTATGAATATATAAAAGAGTGAAAATTTATATCTTGAAAAAGTGTACCAATAGAATATACTATTAAAATCATATTATAGAGATGAATCCAATGACTACTAATTTTCACAAGGTAAAAAAATTATAGATTTTTTTTCACTGGTAATTTTTTTCTTTTTTATGAAAAAACCTCATGAATAAATATACAGTGATGAAAAAAATCAATTTGACTTGAATCACAAGTTTTTTTTTTACCTTATAGTGCTCAAGATGCTATATCCAAAAAATGCATCATAAAAACTTGTCCAAATCGAAGCTCCGATACTAATTGTAATGAAATTACATAGTTTATTCATAACAATAAAAATATATATCATAGAATTAAGAATAAAATAAATAGATCCATAAAAACAGTTGGTGAAAGAGAATAATAATTGAATATTATGACAAAGCCACTTCAAGGGGGAAAACTCCACAACAATGCAATAAAAATAAAATTCACAATATGATCATAAAAGATTACCCACTACCTCTTATATATACTCTATTTAGCCATGGTTATTCCATAGAATGACCCTACTAAGAACATTAAGTAATGAAATAAGATAATATGATGGTATGTAAGTCACAAGTTAGCCACACATATCCCTAGATACATTATAGGTTAAGGGCATAGCACTAAATATACAAATTTATTAAATTAGGTAAATTGGGAATACAACACTAGGAATAAGGATCTTATACCAAATTTATGGGTCTTTAAAAATAAAAATAAATAATAAATAATTAAATAAGAAAAAAAAAATCCATTCTCACATTAAACAATATAAACCAACATCTTAATCCAAATTGGTGTCTCATTGTGAATGACCTATGAACAATATCTTACAATGTTGATGTCTTTTAATTTTTTAATATTTATTAAACAAAAATAATTTATAATTTAGAAAACAATGTCTTTTACCAAATGCAAAGTAATAGTTAAATATAATAAATCAAGGTATTTCAACATTAAATAATATAAAATAATGTCTTGAGGCATGAGAAATGCAATAGACATAATTTACTCTTTAAAATAATTTTACATGAAAATAAACCATGTGAATATTCTCATATAGTCATTGTAAATATTTGTTATAAATAATAATATCAAAGGTAATTATTTCACAATTGATGTTTTATTTTTGTACACTTCACAAATATCATAAGTATTATTTCTATTTTTACAAAATAGATGCATCATAAACTCAACAAAACAATGCATTTAAAAAATAATTATATTTAACAAATTTATATGTTTTGCTTAAATGTAACTTAAATTCAAGTAAACAAATCATTCAAAAAATTATTATATTTTAAACGATTATATTTTCTATTACTTGAAAGTAAAAAAATAATCTCAATAATACCACATCACTTATTACAACTACAAATTCATCATAAATTCAATGTTATATACTTGTTATATTGTAAAACCTTTGATTACTTGTTCCAATAAATAAACCAACACCTTAATAATACTATTAATAATGATATTACACTTATAGAAGAGGAAAAGTGTTAAACTACAACCTTGCATTTTAAATGCATGGAATTGTTATATTTACTCTTTAATATATATATATATATATATATATATATATATATATGAAAATAAAATATATATAATATGGTCATATATTCATTGTAAATAATGATTGAAAATAACAACATTAGAGGTAATCACTTTGTAATTGAAAATTTCATTTTCTAGCCTCCATAAATATTATGTTTATTGTGACAAAAAATTATATCTATGAAAAATAAATAAATACATTTTTTCTATATTTACAAAATAGATACAACTTAAATTCATTAAAATAATTCATTTAAAAAAATTAAGAAAATTGTTTAATTTTCTTTGATGCAACTTAAACTAAATAAAATCATACATTGTAAAAATAATTGGATCTAAGAAAATTATACAATATGTTGCTTATAAGCCAAAAGGGGGGGGGGTCGTCGATTCGATAAACCTGAGAAAATATGTAGGGAAATAATGAAATATTAAACCAACTTAGATAAATTTATAAAAAAAATCACATAATTATTCCATGCTCACAACTATCAAAAGAAAAAAGACAAATACTCATAATTTTCTAGGATTTCCTATATTTATGCAAATAAAAAAATTCAAAATTTGTTAGTGTACATTTTTTAATCACTATGTAGTTTTACCTATATGGTTTAGTTAGCTTGTTTAGGTGTCACTTAGGTATTTAATAAATTTCATTATGGAATATAATCCCAAATTTATGAGGATGTGAGGACATGTCTATATTCCACCTATATAATGTACCTTTTCTAAAGCTATTTGGCTAACCAATTTGGAATGTTATTGCATTTGAATATTTTTGCACATTTTGAAGTTTCTTCCTCTCGTATTTTTATGATTTAAATAATCCATATAAATTCACCTTCAATAATTTTATCCTATAAAGTCCCAATCCTTGATAGTGGCCAACTTCGACATGGTATCAAAGCTTTTCTAGTATCCAAATGTCATAGCCTCTTTTGTGAAATATAACATTCTAACTTGTTTGATATTTTTAAATGATTTTAGTTTTTAAGGTTTTAGTGGGGTTTCTATAAAAATAATGTAAAATTAGACCTCTAGAGTCTTTAAATGAAAAATAGATAGTACTATTGAATTTAGAAGGTGAAAAAACTTGAGGAGTGGCTATAAACATAACCTAGTTTCATGACAGTTAGTTTTTGACCATTTTTGATGGTTGAAGACCTTTTTTTAATTATAAAAAATTCATACATCTAATATTTGCCTGAAAACATCTCATATCTTGACCCCTTCACTAGTAGTCTTCAACCTTTAATGAAATTCTCAGTTCTTATAGATTTTTGCTTAGCTACATGTGGACTCAGCAAAACCTGGTGACCTTATTAACATCCACCACAAACTCCACAAAAATTAATTATATGAAAATTGAAACTTTTTATTCATGTGTGCAACCCCATATAAACCTAATGGTCCTATGTACAACCCTAACAAAACTATATGGTCTTATGTGTAACCTCGATGATCATGTGTGCAACCTTAGTAAAACCCAATCATTAAATTCAAGCTAATGTAACCTAACACTATTCATTAGAAATTTAAAAAAAAATTGGGAGTGACATCAATCTCCCAATAACATCATAATGTTAAGTGACATTAGAAAGGGGAGCACTTACCCTAACCCTTATCCTCTAGTCACATGAGAATTTTTTTCTTGGTCAAAACCAACCCAAGGGGCTAAACTTTTCCATGGAAATTTAAGTAAAATAAAATAATTTTACAAGGTGAAGTTTTTATAATAATTTAAAACTCACATAATTTTTAGCTTTAAACTCTTTTTAGACACCATTTCTTTAGAAGTGTTAGTTTTCTCTAGCTCTACAAGTTTATGTATTTTTTTAGCCTTATAAAATTGATCCGGTGTAGTTTTATGGGGTTGAATTTATTTTTATCTTTTTCACACTTGTGTTTCTTCCACATATGTATTGATTATATACACACTTAAATATAAAGTACCAACTATGCAATATCATGGAAAATTTGGTGACTATTGCATAAATTGCTCATTTTGACATATTTTTAGTTGATTCTGGCATCCATCACATTGATCATGCATGATTACTTATGTGCATGTTATATCTAGTTTGGATATAATAGATTAAGATAGTTGATTATGCTCTAGTAGTTCTTCTTAGACATATCAACTATGTTTCATAGTAGATGTACATGGAACACTTTCTCATGAAATGGGACCTTATTCCATTTCTATATGGATAGATTATTGTTCCCATTGGCCCTTATTAATACAATGATTGGGTCAACTCTTGTGACTATGTTTATGGTCACTTATTAATGTGTTTTCATGGGATCTACACCACCATGTGGAGAACACAGAGTGTCCCTTCACTATTCAGAACACTCTTTAGACTCTTTTCAAACATCTTAGATTTTTATCACTCCTCTTCTTATTATTTATTCAAATATTATTTTACTCCCTCATCCTACTATTTCTTATTATGATTCATTTTAGATGGATAGTGTTCTTCCTTTTGTTGAGCCACCACTAGTGGATGATTTTTTTACTGACCTTAGTTGTAATTTTATAGAATATACATCAGTTCCACTATAGATTTTTTCTCTTCCAAATCTATCAAATATTTATTCTTTAAAGGATCATCTCATATTCATTGAAAATTTTAGTGCACATATTGAGATCATCAACAACACATCTCTTGTTGTGGATACTAATTCTACAGATCTTTGTGATTCCTTTGTAGTATCTTCTTTAGTTTCAATAGTTTTTGAGCCATGATATACGCTTCACATGGAAATTATTTTAATAAATTTTCCATTTCATTATTATAATAGGTTCACTTTAGTGTCATTACATTTAGTTCTTGTGCATGATCTTGCCAAACCCATGCAACACTTTAGTTTTAGACCATACTCATAAATCTTCATATTTTTTCCTTCATATTATATTTTTTAATGTGCACACTTTTAGTATACTCATTAATTTATTCCTCTATCAAAGGGAAAAAGAATTGTTTGATGTGTATGGAGCTTATTTAGTCTTTAGGAAGATGATCTCATCATCAACCTTGGTCATTTTATGAGCTCTACTATAGACAGCTTCAACATCTTCTATAGGAACTTTCTAATTATTTATATTCTATGTACTTGGGTACCTTATCATCTTTATTATCGATACCCAATTATTCTACCCATATAATTTACATTTAAGTGGGGGGTTTAGTGTTAGTATTTTTCTCACTATGTGGTTTTACCTACATAGTCTAGCTAGCTTACTTAGGTATCACTTAGGTTTTTAATAAAGATATTTGGTGAATATAATCCCAAATTCATGAGAATGTGAGGACATATTTATATTTCACTTATATAATGTACCTTTACTAAATCTATTTGACTAAACTACCTAGAATTTTATTGTATTTAAATGGTTTTTCAAATTGTGAAGTTTCTTCCTCTCATGTGTTCATAATTTCACTAATCTAAAAAGATTCACCTTCATGAATTTGATCTTATCTAGTCCATATACCTAATTTTGGCCTAGTTAAAAAAATCCATAAATAAAAATATACTATAAATATTGAAATTGACCTTAAAAATGCATAAACATCCTTATATCACAAAAATATTAAAATAAAATGAAAAATAAGTTTTCTAGCATAGAAAGATTATTTTCATGTGTGCAAAGTAAAATATAAATTACATATTCATCATCATAAGAATAAAACAAAACCAAACTCATCTGATAATCATTTCTAGGGTTATTCTTGTGTATTAAAAAAACTACCTTTTAGGGGCTCTCGAATCCACATTTGACAAATCAGGGAAAATGTGCAAGGAAATAATCAAATGTTAGACCTTATCATAGAAATTTGTAACCCAAACAACAAAATTATTCTAAAACCATGACTATCAAAATAAAAATAAAAAAGACCAAATAATTTTCAAGTATTCCCCATATCTTTGGGGAAAAAATTTGAAACTCATAAAGAAAAATATACTATATGTAGTGAAAATGACCTAAAAATGCACTAGCATCCTTGTATCATAAAAAAATAACAATGTTACCATGGAAAATAAATTAATAATCACAAGAATCCATATAATTTCAAAATTTTATGGCACTACATATGGTATCACTATTAAAAAATGAATTATTCAAAATCTCTTCAATTCCAAACTTACCTTTCAATAGATCTCAAAACTAGACAAACATGCAACAATCATAACTATCAAAAGGAAAAAAGGAAAATAACACATAATTTTTTAGGGTTTCCTATATTAATTTTAGTAAAAATATCTAAAACTAATAATTAAAAATATATTATACACCTTGAAAATTAACCATTAAATACCCTACCCTCCTTGTATCACAAAAAAGAGCAAAATGGACATGGAAAATAAGTTTACCAACACAAAAAAATGTTTTTCATGCACATAAATAAAAATAAAACATATTCATATGTGAAATAATAAAAAACTAAAACTAAAATATATCCAAAATCCTTTATGGTTCCCTCCTTGTCTATTAAAAACTTACCTTTTAGGGGATATTAAACCCAAATTTGATAAATTAGGGAAATATGCACAAAATTAATCAAATATGAAACCTCCTCATATAAATTGATAAGCACGACCACATAATTATTACATGGATACGTATCCACATAAATTTGGTCAAGAAAACACAAGTATTATATCTCTTATGTATTTTTAATTTATAATCTCCCAATGTTAAATTAATTTTCCAATTTTACGTGTTGTCTTAGTCATATGTCTTTTCTATCACTCTTTCCTATTGATTTCATTATTTTGCTAAAGTGTTAGTCTTTCATATCATTCCTTGTCAAAGACATAGGGATATTTGGTATTGTTTCTCTTTTATTATTTAGTTTTGTTATCTTTACATATAATCACCCTAATTAGACAATAGCACACTACTCTGTTGTCTAAATCCACTTCTCTTATCCACCACATATTTTAGAATTATTTTCGATGCAAATTTATTTTTGGTATCTTTGTATGATAATTTTACCATTGTTTGAGTATATTGGCACACAAATAAATTTTTAAAAATTCAAAATTTTGAGTATTATATTTAAAGGGTTCCCTAAGGCATTTATGTCTAGCACTTATTAATTTGGTACTAGCATAATAAATAAAATCACATTACAATAAGATCAAATCTTTTTCTTTATCTAAAGTTTATACATCTCATATCTAGATTGCATGATTGACCAAGAGGAAGGTTTAGGCAAAGATAATTTAGATACACATTGTGCATGATCTTATCACACATACACATTATAGGGAGAACTAAATCATCCTAAGGTCCCTATTTTATGGCTTTGTAAGGAGTGTTCAATTCAAATGGGTTTTGAGCCCAACTCAACCATTCCCATTTCCCCCCTTTTTTACATTTTATCTTTGTTTATTTTTATGAAGGGATAAATTAGGGTTTTGAATAATAAAATGATAAAACATAGGTTCAATCTCATGATCTCATATCTATGTCAGGATAATGTGTATTTACAAGTGGAACCACACAAAATATCATATTAAAATTTTGTCACAAGAAGAGCTTAGACAAAAAAACCCTAATTGGAAAATAACACACTAATATCTTGTCCAAATCACCTACTCTTATCCTAGGCCAAAGTGATAGTCAAATCAAATAGTTTCACAGTCAAACTCAGGATTAATTAAAGTCAATCATATCTTTGTGTTCCCTAAATAGATAAATTTCTCATCTCTTTTCCATATTTGTGGTTGAAACCCTAATTACTAAATATCATTTATTTGTAAGTAATATTCATGGTTTAATGTTAATTTAATTATCCCTTTTACTCTACTTAGTTATTTTTTTAATTATATTAAAACATGATTGATCACAAAATCCAAAAAAAATATTGGTGAACTTGTTTTATTTATATAACATACCCAAAACCCTAGCTTTCTCTCTAGGGTTTCCTTCTTCAAAATTTTATTCTTAGGGTTTCAAATTACATTATTATCTTCCTCTTATCTTGGATTAGATACTATTATTATTTCTTTCTCCTCTTATTCTCATTTTAATTTTTGGATTATGATTATTATTGTCATTAAGATTATGATGAATATTATGTAAGTGATGATAATGATTATTATTGTAATTATGATTATGATGAATATTATGTAAGTGATGATAAAAATGTTAAGGAAAGTAGTGTATATGCATGCTCTTATCCTACTTATTATACTTATATTCTAATTCAAGAAAACTAAATTAACAATATGATTCCAAAATAACCTCTCATTGGTGATATCTTGTTTTATAATACTCCTAGTTTGTGAAAAACATTTACTAGATCTCTTTTCAAAGTTGCATAATATAAAATAAAGGTCAATTTTCATTACATAAAAAAAATTATAATGTTGCATATCAAAAATCACATCCTAATTATAATAATGTTCCCTTTTCATATGATAATGATGTATCTAGAGTTGAAAGTGACAACTCACCTTCTATTCCCTTCTCTTTGAAATAAAAAATGTAAGAATTATGAATTAAATAAGGTAGAGAATGAAAATATTTTTCCTTCAAAATATGATACTATAGATTAGCTATGAAGACTATGTGTAACATGCTCTTGGCATTTGAAAACTATGTGATACTTTAATACAAACATGTTCACTAGGACTATAGACACTAAATTTGAATATATATCACCTCAATAGTGTATACTTGGGAATTAATTTCCATGGCTATACCATTTAGCTCCTAAGATATTCCTATTGTCAAAAGGATTGCATTAATTATCTATTATGCATATTTCTTATCTATTAGTCTGACCATATGTTATTTTAATTATCAGGTCTTTTGTATTGCTCAAAATACTTCAAACCTACTTATTATCATCCTCTATAAGTTTTGGACTTATACCTATTTTATAGCTTCCTAGATGCTTGCATCCCAATATAATGCCTTAGTGATGGTAGTTTCATGTGCCAAACTAAGTGTATAGTGATCTAAAGTCATCCAATTTTCAAATAAAACATGTACCTATGGTTGGCCTATGTGATTTAATGTGAGATATTTTGAAAAGGAATGTGTGTGTGTGTGTGTGTGTGTGTGTGTGTGTGTGTGTGTGTGTGTGTGTGTGTGTACTAAGTTACCTAATCAATCATTCAAGTTAGAAAATATTCCTTAGGCTCTCCTATTTCAATATCAATCATAGGAAGAACCCATTTATATGTCTAAAATACTGAAGGGTTATATCGTGAGTCATATTTTCCAAGTTATAAGCTAGGCCACTTTATGTACTTGTTTATCACATTTTTCATCTTTTTGAACACACAAGTTAACACATAGGGGAAAATACATAAATCTAAGGCCCTCTTTGGAGTATTATCTATGTAGGTAGCACCCATTGATAAAATGTTACCTAAGGTATATTGATACCATGTTTCCACTAACCCATTTTACCAATAGTTACCCTAAGCGTGAAAATGTTATGGTTTGATCATTTGACAAAAAATGACATGTGCATAGGATCTGAACACACTAGAGTAAAGGTAACAACAAAACCCAAAAGTTTCCAAGTAATCACAACCAAATATAGTTGATATTTCATAATGTACAACTATGTCAAAGTCAAATTATAGTGTTGACACAACCATCTAAATCAAACACAAGCATCTAAGGCCCCAGAATGTGAATTTATAAAATATTAAAATTGTTCCAAGTTCTTGATCTAGTCTAATTCCATTATATTTTAGCCTAGATCTACATGCACATAGTAAACCAACTAAGTACTCTTGTTTCTAATTTATTGCAATATTAATCAATAGTTATACTTTTCATTTTTAGTATATCTCAATATTATAAATTTAGAATATTATTTATCTAAGTTTGTAAACTAATTAGCCTACTATAGATCTATTTATCACCCTTATTCTTATTTATTTCTATATTCTTAACCCTATACTATATTGACCCATCTCAATTTAGGGTTAAACATTTGGTGATCCTAACCTTTTGTCCCCAAAACCCTAGATATTGATCTAGGGTTTAATATTGTTGATTTATAATTTATAATTTCTAATTTAATGAGATTTAAAAAGATAAAAATTAGATTTCATTTCGCTAAAAATATGTGCCATATGGATGCATCTATAGCCCAATTTGGGATCCAATTTATAATTATAATTATAATTTGTTATTATAATTGCTTAATAAGATGTGTCATTTACCAAAATAGGAAAATCTATCAATATAATGAGAGGGTTTTAAAATGAAAGCAACACTTAATCTCTGTTCATAATTACGTTTATAATACTATAAATCTAGTATCTAAAAACTAGTATTCATTTTATCAACCATTTACTCCACAAAGATCTTATTTGAGTGATAGTCACCACCTTGCACACATTATTAACAAACAACTTATATCAAATTACAAGGTTCATGCTATCACTACTTGAAAATTTAAAGGTGTCCAAACTAATCCTCTACTTGTTAATATATAACAAGTGCCTTATAAGCCAAAACTAGCGGTCAAATCTAAGGGGTGCCACATTTTTGGCCAACTAGGAAACATGAATGTTAAGATATCAATCATCAAAATTATAAGACAATACACATTCTATATGGATATCAATATGAATTATTTCATAATACTCCCAAGTTCCAAGTGATATTGAACCATCTTAATTTATAAATATCATATAAGATCTAGAAAATAATGAAAAACTCCTTATGTTTGATCCAACATATTTACCATTCAAATATATTATTGACCAATATTTACCTTTGTTTTAGATTAAGGTAAAAGTAGGTTTTGAAGGGTCCCTAAAACCCTTTAACAGAATCCAAAAAGATAAAACCTTAACAATCACCAGGAAGGACAATCCTAAAGCCTACTAAAAAATAGTATAAAAACCAAGTTTTACTGGGACTTGAAACCACCAATATAGACCAATACAAACAACCAAGTTTTACAAGGACCTGAAACCAAAAAAAACTAGGCATAATGACCTGAAAAAAGAACCTAGGTTTTACTAGGACCTGTAACCTTTAGAAACTTACCACGCACTGATAGATATCACGTTACAAAGCCATGCAAACATGAGGAAGGGTTTGAGGGATCAGCATAGAAATCCCCCATCCCCCATCCCCAACCACTTTATCAAAGAAACAAGCTCCATATCTAACGTCACCATCACCCAATTCATCCAACCAAACATCTACCCATTCTCTCCCTCTACAAAGCTTAGAGGAAATGCCACCATGGTAATCAAATCTTCATTGAAGAAATCCCTGACATCTTGAATCACTTCAACATAAGCCATGACCCTAGCTGACAGAAGGTGATGACGAATAACCAGATCTGGACTCCAACCTTGAAAAGTAGTGGCCTCAACCCTATACCAAGGATTTCATAGAAAGGAGAGAGGTAGAGCCCATCCCAATCCTCAAAAACCTCATTAAAAGTTATCCATGCATGTTGGTTGAATAACCCTTCAGCATAAATCTCTCCACATGCTAAACCATCTGATCACTATCTTATTCACATACCTCCCAAAGCAAAATAAAGGACCATGCAATAATGTTTTTCACATTCTGTGCCATGCACCAACATCCCTATGTAGACTGGGATCTAATCAACAGAGTCTGCGGTTGCAAAGGTTAGGGTTATAACATGGCCATATCTGCGGCCACGCTCCCTCTTCCCTCATCCCTCCATGGCCATGCTCTTCCAATATTTACCTTTGTTAATAAAAGTGATTATGCATAAAAATTTTATTAGCATAGCCAAAGTTATATAGAGAGCTAAATACACAAATGATAAAATGATAATAATCTCATGCTCTATATTATTTTTGTTGTATATATGTAAACCATACATGAGTACATATTATATAGGAAAATTCTTTCCTATATTTGGGGAAATCAAATCTCAACCAAAATATCACACAAACAAACTCCAAACAACCCACTATATATAAATATGATGTGACTAAAAATATATTTATTAGACTAAATAAAATTAACCAAAAGCTATTAATGTAATATTATTATAATAACAATATTTGTGTTATTACATTAATATTGTGAATACTATACCTCAAAATTCACCCCCTTGTGAACATTATTAATTCTATCTACACCCCCTTAATGTGAGCATGGGGAGAATATACATCTTCAAAAACTGACCCAAACAAAATCATATGCCAATGCATACTTTTAGGTCTGCATACTACTATCTAAATATTGTTGTTTGGATCTTGTTGTACATGACAACTACTATGTGTAAGAATGCATCCTGCATTTACTCCATGTGACTGTAATGGATGTGTCACTAGCTGATCATCTCCACAAAGAAGTAAGGTAGTCAAAGGATCTCTATAGTCAGAGGATTTCTATACTTAGTTACCCTTATATATAACTATTTGACACATTCCATTATATCTAAACTGTCCTTATTCTTAAATATCAGAGGATTTCCAAACCAATTAGGGTAATGGAAATACACAATACTAAGAAAATGAATATCATGAGGAATAAATTCTCATTATCATCTTATGCAACCTCTATTAATGTATGTAAGTTATTTCTATCAATCTAGTCACAAATAGTTTCTAAAGTAATATTTAACTACTTTCTAAATTCTTATTAATAGTAAAAAAAAATAGGTTTTAGAATCATGTATGGTATTTTCATAGTGTTAGTATTTTATATTATAGCGATTCATTATTATAAGTTTATTGACATTAGTAAAAAAAATTAATTTAATTATTCCAAGCTCTATGGTCAATTACTATTGTATTAAAATGAATCAAAATTTAAAAGTTACGTTTCTATGAATAAATCATTTTAAGTCATGTTTTCAAGAGTCCAAATTTTTATGGTTTTTTAAGTCATATAAAGTCATCAACATTGTAAAATAAAATTGCCTCATAGACACAATTTTTCTTATACATGACGTCTAGATTATGGGAGGAGTCTCTCCTCAATTTATCTTCATGACTTCATCATCTAAGTAAGAAAATTATTCTACCAAAGGATGGAGGAAATGGAGGATTGAGGTCATATAGCCTCTCATCAATCACCAGTAATGGAGCCTAGATGATTTGGTGACTTTTATGTGTATGTTTAAAAGGGTGCTCATTGATAATGGATCAGGCCTAAACATCTATAGAACAAATATCTTAAACACCTTGGCTATTATCACCAATATTATGCAAAAATTAACTATGCATATTAAGAGATTTGATAATTCACATAGCCCTCTAATTGGCCAAATAGCATTAGATGTGACAATAGGACCAAAAATGGTTATAACTATATTTCAAATAAGGCCTCAATAATTACATTATAATGTGTTTTTAGGTAGACCTTGAATATATAAAATAAAGGTCATCCCATATACACTACATTGATGTATAAAATTCATACATAATGGGACATTTTTTAAATTCCTACTGATGATGAACCTTCTAAATTCTACCAAATAATAAATTTTGATAAAGAAGGCATCCCTACAGTAATGCCACCTAATAATACATTCTACCTAAATATATATATAATTTCAAAATAGGTGAGTCAAGAATAATGACTCCTTTACCTCCATATTCAAATAAATCACTAAACATCGAGGTACACATGGATGCACATCAAGAATAATAACCATCACCAAAGGAACCAATGATACCAAAACCAAAATAAAATAAAACAATTTAACTTCCTTTATTAGTTAATATCAAGCAACAAGATGGAAATGTTTTTTATTACTATTATATTTATGATTATCTATCCCATGATATGACAAATGAGACATTATAAAAACTAAATTTTGATTTACTTAGGCATCTTTTTCATAACTTATTCACACATATAAGTCCTAGTACATATAAGCTAAATTCAGCTTTAGAGGATACATAACCAAATCAATATAAAGGTAAATAAAAAATATCATATGAGCATGTAAATTCTTGCTATTCCATACATACCTCTTGGCTTCACACATTCAGTCAAACTTATAAGGGTTGAATGTAGATACATCATGTAAATAATGTGGAGGTCTCTCATAAGACTTTAATACAAACTTTGTAGATAACAAAAAACCAAGCTACTATGGATATAATAATTTCCATGTTACATGAACATAACATGATATCTTTACCTCCTAATGATCACATATCAAGTAGTAGACTTTTTCCTAAATAAGTATTATCATATTGTAACTATCATAGAATAACAATCATCATACAAATCAATGTGAGATATTGTAAAACCAGATTCAAAAATATAAGAATGAGGTTCGTATATAAAGAATACCTAAGAATAAAAACATACAAACTACATCTAAATATTCACATAAGAACCATCCTTCAAAGTGAATAATTCAAGAAGATATAATAATTAATTCTAATTGAGATGTGATTTTTTATTTCTAACATCTCAATTTTGATAGGAATAATTGAGATACAATGTGTAGAACCACATTTCCTCAAAAATTAAGAAATAATAAAACTAAATTAACATATTACCCATTGATTCTAGAATATCATAGGTACATTCACCTACCAATAGCATGTGGACCACATGTGGTCTCCATGATCATAAGGATATTAGATTAGGACCCATTTTTGACATTTAAATTTAGATAATAATGGTTCACCAATTCGAATGTAACATTGAATATTACATATATGTGTGTCACCTTTATTGTTAGGGATAGGGAGATTTACCTACACCATGATGGATATGGTCACCCTTCCACACTATTTGATTCCATAAAAGCATTGGATACAAATAACAAGGAGGTGACCATGAATCGATATAAACAAACATTGAAAAATGTCTCAAGTGACCCTAAATATTTTGATGATGAGTGTTTATTCGATTAGTCCTTTAAAACATTCAAAATAAATCAAAAAATATTTCTATCTTTTAGATGTTCTATTTGAGTTTCTTGTCTTGTCTTGTCTTGCATTGTATTTCTTGTTTGAGAACTTTAATATGATCCATTAATTATGTCCCCCATGCCTATGTTCTCCTATTGTGACATTTGTATATGTCATACTTTGTTATGTGTGAACATTTGAACATGAAATTATATGAATTATGGATATTTTACTAAGTCATGTCCCTTTGATTATCTGACATTTAAACATGCCCCTTATTTGAGGTCTCTTGGACCATTGTATTTTGACATGATTTTGAGTGATCTTGTATGTGTGTTTGATTTATTAATGAGCTTGTATTTTTACTATCTAGACATTATCATGATTCACATCATGCTTCTTAGGAATTTATGTGACTATATACTATGTACCTCATTACACTATATAACTATACATGTTACTCCTATATATTACATGATACATTCACAAATTATACAGTTACCTATCCTTTTGAGTTAAGGTGACTACCAGTTTCTACTCCCCCTTACCTCAAAAGGGTGGGCATATTAGTGGGGGAATGTTGTACAGACATGGATTTTACACTTTTATAGTTTTATATTTTAGTGGGGGCATGCCAAAAAGGCATGTCTTCCACACTTATGCAGTACTCAATATTTTTAGATTGTAGTGGGGCCATGTTCGGGAAACATATTCTCCATACTTATACTAGATCTTAGTTTAAGATTTTAGTGGGTGAATGTTATAGGAACATGTCTTCCACACTTGATAATTTTTAAAATTGGCCAAATTTCATAGTTATATGATTCAAATACAAAATTATGGAAACATTCTTTACATTAGTACCATTTATATACCTAAGTTTCATATTGAGACATATATGAGGTCCATATGCCACGAAAAATATCACCTTAAAATTCAAAATCAAATTAGATTTCATATTTAAAATACTTATACAGACTTTATCTTAAATTGGGATGGAATTTTATGGACTTTTATTGAGCTAATCTATTGTACTAGTTGGTTCACTTTTGGCAAGGTTGAGGTGATTACATCACTCAATATTACCAAGTTTATAGGATGGATTTATAAAATAATCCACACACACTAGTTTTATAGAGTGAGTTAACTTGGATCACTCATTCTTACCAGGTTATAAGTATTATTAGGTTACATGGTTGATCTAATCTCAGTTGTTGGGTGGAAACTCACATTTTCTCCAATATTAGGGGAAATTTTCCTTCCAAGTGAAAATAGGATAATAGTAAAACCTACAAGTGAATATATATATATTTATATATATATATATATATATATATATATATATATATATATATATATTCACTTTTAGGTTTTACTATTATCCTAATTTCATCTCCAAAGCTTCACAATAAAGTATCTCTTCAAATCAAATTGTCAAAAGGCAAGATGGTTGCATCAATATACAAGTGTAATCTAAACCTTGTTCTCTTTACATTAAATAATTTCAAATCCTTTCAAATTTTAGATTATATGCACTTATTATATATTTTAACATTCTCTTGGTTTCAAGTTAGTCACCATCAAAACAATCAAGTGGGACTTACGCAAAGACAAGGTATGTTATACATGCCTAGGTATTCATTATATTTCCATTAAACTAACAATTTTATTACTAGATTAAGTAGGGGGAATGTAGACACTAAATATGAATTATTTAGCACCTCATTATTGTGTACATGGAAAGTACTTCTCATTATTATACCCTTCAGTTCCTATGACCTTCCTACTATTTAAAGGCTTATATCTGCTATCTGTTATGCCTATTTCTTATCTGAGGCACCCTTAAAAGTATTGAATATGTAGGCATCCCTCATTAAGAGAGGGGTCCTTGGGGTAGCTTAACAATATGTGCCAATTAACCTATTTTTCTCATAGTCACTCCAAGGGTGAAAAAACTAGGGTTTGGTCATTAGACAAAGAGTAAAAGCTTATGTGTGAGATCTAAACACACAAGAGTAAAGGAAACATAAAACCTAGAAGTTTTCAAGTGATTATACCTAGTGTTTTATTATTTTTTAGAATAATTGAGTTTTATTCCTAATTAAATAAATGGGTTTGAGTAGCTTAAATAATTAAATAATGCAAAATAATTGATCTACTAATTTATGTAAATAGATTGTATTCTTACCCTTTTTAAAATAGTAATAATAGAGAGAAAATCAAACTTATCTAGAAACTAACTACAACAAATGTTACAGGGTCTAAAAATTTCTATGTAGGCTTGGGAGACTATCACAAATAGGATCCCAGAGTTAATTTTTGGATTAGATAAGAGCATCAAAAGTGGGACACCCTACTATTTGGAACTATAGTCCTTTTTTAGCACTATTGTCTAGTTAATCTATGTTTTCTAGGTTTTACTCGATAGGTCTGTGTTACCCTATCATTGAAATATCAAAGCCTGAAAGTCTATTAAGCTCACTATTTATCTATTTTAATCTTCAAATCCATAAGAAATATTTGTACTTGAAATTGAATGTCAAATTGGGAAAGAGAGAGAAGGGGTTAGTGTGTAAAGGATATGCTAGATGCACTTCACACCCTATGTGTGGGCACACTACCTATATACCAATACTTTGAGGAGGGATCAAGCTAATGTAATTATCCCATTAAAGTGCTTAGTGTAATTGTGTATGAAAATGTAACTAGATGTGAAACTAAGTGTATTTTAGAAGGCTAAGGGTTGGTGTAAGGGTTTTCATAAGCTTGGAATAATATTGGAAGGTTGAATGTAGATAATAGGGAAAAGTGCTTGAATGTACTTGCTTGTATTTTTTATTCTCTCTTGTAAATGAGTGACAACACTTCTAAATGAAATTTGAATGGCATTTTATATGTAAATTAATGATCGTGGGTTAAATGAATTTGCATTAGGCTAACATGAATTAGGATAAGGATTTATAAAAATATGATCATTAGGACCAAAAGTACACTTGGACAATAGCACCAGAAATAGGATACCCTAGTTTTTAGTGATCTTGTCCAAGTTGGGAACTATTTCCCAGAGGGAATGAAACCTAGGGGGGTGGATTTGGGTCTAAAATACATACCTAGGTCTATAAGGGGTAAGTCTAAAAGGTTGTGGATGACTAGGAATCAGTGAAAGAAAATCCTAAAAAGGGTTGTGAAAGTAAGTAAGAGGACATATGGATTAGGTGTATTTAGCCATACTCAAATATCAAAATTTTGATTTTATATGACTAAACCTATATATAAATTATATTCCATATAGACACCTACATCTAAGTTATATAGTATGATTTAATCATCTAGATCTAATGTAAGCATCCAACGCCCCATAATGCAAATTTCCAAAATCTAACAATTAATCTAGGTTCATGATCTAGTCCACTTCCAAATTATTTAATCCTAAAATCTACATGCACACATTAAACTAGCTAAGTAATCTTATTTCTAATTTATTTCAGTGTTAATCAATAGTCATACTTTCCATTTTAAGTATATCATAGTATTATATATACAGAATATTATTTATTTCAGTTTTTAAATTAATTACCATGCTTTATATATATATATATATGTGTGTGTGTTTATCACCTTTTTGCTTATTCATTTTTATATTATTAACCATATAGTATATTGACCAATCTTAATTTAAGTTTAAATAGGGACATATTTGTCCCTATGTTGATTATATTGGGAAAGACATGTATGACCATAAAATGTCTGACTATGGATGGGTTTGTTCTACTAAGGTTTTGTATTTTGGTTTTTTTATCATCTTTGTACCAGTGCCTTCTTATTACACTTGTACCTTCACTTCATGAATGTGATGGTTATAATTTTAATATTATATGAATCTCCTCGACCTATATTTCACTCCAAAATAAAATAAATAATTATAGAGTCAGGTAACTCCTAAATCACCATCACAAACTATGTATTCCATATGTATGGAATGATACCTCCATGTAGTTTTATCAGTGTATTTATTGAAAAACTTGAGTGAGGGTTTGTGAGACTCATCTTCCCTATAAGTGATGATGTAGCTACATGCAGTCTAATACCATCATTTTATAGAAAGGAAATGTAGAAAAACCACTATAAGATGATTATGCCATAAGTGTATGATAAATCAATGAAGGTTGACTCGATGATGTTTTGTTTTAGGCTTGACCTTGTATGTGACTTAGTTATTGATATTCAAATGTTTCTTATTCTTGCTTATAGATGATAAATGGCTTAGTTATACCTTATATATATATATATATATATATATATATATATATATATATATATATATATATATATATATATAAAAGGTATAACTATATATATATGTATATATATGTATGTATGTATGTATGTATGTCTATATAGTTACATACATACATACATACATATATATATACATATATATATAGTTATACCTTATATATATATGTGTGTGTGTGTATATGTGTGTGTGTGTGTGTGTGTGTGTGTGTGTGTGTGTATATATATAAGCTAACATATGATATCTTATGCACATTTGTTGAATATGGAAATGTATAAAAATAATAATAAAGGAACAAGCGTCATGGAAACATGCTAACAGACCCAAAATACTAAAATAGACAAACTCATAAGTCTATGAGTTTATCTAGGATGGACCCATACAGTGTACAAGTTTTATTAGGAGATGATTCTGACTCTATTTTTGAGGTAAGACTAGGTGATAAGTGAGAAACTATCCAAATGCATCAACATATACCATTTTTATATGTTTTGAGGTGATTTTATGCCCAGTGGACCAAGTGTAGACCTATTACATGGTTGGATTAGTCCTAAAAATATGCTAAATATACAAATTTACTAAATTAGGTAAATTGGGAATAAGACACTGGGAATAAGGGTCTTTTACAAAATTTAGGTGTCTACAAAAATAAAAAATAATGAAATAGGTAAATACAATAAAGCAAAGCATTCTAGCATTAAATAATATAAAACAACATCTTAAGTCAAATTGATGCCTCATTACGAATGACCTATGAACAATACCTTATAATGTTGATGTCTTTCAAATTTATAATATTTATTAGACAAAAACAATAATTTATAATTTAGAAAACAATGTCTTATACCAAATGCAACTAATATAGCTAAATATAATAAATTAAGGTGTCACAACATTAAATAATATAGAACAGTGTCTTAAGGCATGAGACATGCAATAGACATAATTTATTCATTAAAATAATTTTACATTTTACATGAAAATAAACCATATGAATATACTCAAACACTCATTATAAATAATAATATAAAAGGTAATTAATTCACAATTTTAGTTTTTATTTTTGTAAACTTCATAAATATCATAAGTATTTTTTCTATTTTTACAAAATAGATGCATCATAAATTCAATGAAACAATGCATTTAAATAATAATTAAACTTAACAAAATCATACATTTTCCTCAAATGTAATTTAAATGTAAGTAAACAGAGCATTCAAAAAATAATAATATTTGAAAATATTATACTTCCAAACAAAAAAATAATCTCAATAAATTACCACATCACTTATTGCAACTATAAATGCATCATAAATTGAATGTTATATAATTTTTATATTTTACAATCTTTGTTGTACTTGTTTCTCTATGAAACAAACTAACACCTTAATGATATTATTAATAATTTTATTACACTTAAAAAAGAGATAAATATCAAATTTCAACCTTACATTTTTTTAATGATAATTTATTTTCACTAGACAATAGGGGTCCAAGTTCCCAAGAACCACTAAGATAACATAAATTACCACCATAGACCATTGAAATCATGAAATCAACACAAACAACCACGTCCAGCCTACAATCACCCAGTGATATTCAAACCTAGGTGGGGTTGGGGAAAACCAACCCACTTAGCAACCCATCTACATCTCTTGGCACAACCTTAAATTTTAAGTGCATGAAGCTTATATATTTACTCATTAAAACAATTAAAATTTTTATATGAAAATAATATATATATATAATATAGTCATATACTCATTATAAATAATGATTGCAAATAAAAACATTAGAGGTAATCATTTTGTAATTAAACTTTTAATTTTCTAACCTTCAACAATACTATGTTTATTAAGACAAAAAATATGTGTATAAAAAATAAGTAAATAAAGTAAATAAGTAGATTATTTCTATATTTATAAATTAGATACAACTTAAACTCATCAAAACAATCCATTCAAAAAAAAGAAAATTATATATTTTCCTTAGATGCAACTTAAATTGAAGAAAAAAATACATTGTAAAAATAATTACATCTAATAAAGTTATATAATATGTTGATTATGAGAAAAAAAGGTGGGATTGACAAACATAAGCCAATATGTGTGGAAATAATGAAATATTAAACCACCTCGAATAAATTGATAAACAAAATCATATGATTGTTCCATGTCTACAACTATCAAAAGGAAAAAAGATAAACATCAAATAATTTTCTAGCATTTCTCTTCTACCAAAACCATCAAAAATCTAGAAAAATATGTAATGGCCACAACTATAAAAAGAAAAAAATATAAATCTACATAAATTTCTAGGATGTCATACATTTCTACAAACAAAAATATTCAAAACCCATAAAGAAAAATATACTATACACACTGAAATTGACCTAAAAAATGCACAAACGTCCTTATATCACAAAAAATAGCAAAACAAACATGAAAAATAAGTTCATTATCATATCAAGATGATTTTCATGTGTGAAAATAAAAATAGAAATTACATATTCAAAAGTGCAAGAATAAAACCAAAACTAAAACCAATCCAAAATCCTTTCTATGGTTGTTTTGTGTATTAAAAACTTACCTTTCAAAGGCTTTCAAATCCACATTTGACAAATCAGGGAAAATATGGAAGAAATTAATAAAATTTTAAACCTCCTCATATAAGTTTATAACCAAAATACACAATTATTTGACAATTGCAACTATTAAAAAAAAAAAAAAACACCATATTATTTTATAGGATTTTCCATATATTTTTAATAATTTTTTTCCAAAAATATAAATATACTATATGTAGTGAAAATCAGCCTAAAAATACAGCAACATCTTTGTATCACAAAAAAATAACAAAGTTGCGATGGAAATCATATTAAACAGCACAAGAATCCATATACTTTCAAAATAATACAACACTACACATGGCATCATTATTAAAAAATTATGTATTCAAAATATCTTCAATTCAAATCTTACCTTTCAGGAACTCTTAAACCTAGATAAATATGCACAATCACAACTATAAAAAATAAAAAGACACACAACACATAATTTTCTAAGGTTTCTTATATCTTTATTAGTAAAAATATTCAAAACTTATAAATAAAAATATATTTTACACAATGAAAATTGACCAAAAAATTCCCTACCATCCTTTTATCATAAAAAATAGCAAAAAGACATGGTAAATAAATTTTCCAACACAACATACTTTTCATGCATGTAAATCAAAATAAAAATCACATATTCATATGTGCAAGAACAAAACTAACCAAGATAAATCCAAAATCCTTTTCAGGGCCCTCCTTGTCTATTAAAAAACATACCTTTTAGGGGTTCTCAAACCCAAATTTGACAAATCAGGGAAACATGTAAGGAATTAATCAAGTATAAAACCTCCTAATAGAAATTGATAAATAAAAACCACATAATTATTCCATAGTTAGGTATAAAACCAAATTTTGTCAAAAAATCATAAGTATTATGCATTTTATGGATTATAAATTTAAAAGCTTCTAATGTTAAATTAAGTTCCCATTCGTGTGTGTGTTTTCTTAGTCTTGTGTCTTTTCTATCACTCATTCCTATTGATTTCATTATTTTTCTAAACTTTCAATACTCCTTATCAGTGCTTGTCAAAGTCACATGGATCATTGGCCTTATTTCTCTTTCATTCTTCAATTTTCTTATCCTTGGATAGAAGTTCCTTAATTTGACAAAAATGCACCACTCTCTTGTTTGAATCCACTACTCTTATCCACTTCATGTTTCAAAACTCTTTTCAAGGCATATTTCTATTGGGTCACTTTTTGTGACCATTTTACCCTGGTTTGAGTTGTTTGGTGCATGAATAGGTTTTTAAAATTTCAAAATTAGGAGTATTATATTTAAAGGTTTCCCTAATTCACTTTAGATCTATTTCTTATCAATTTAACACTATCATAATAAATAAAATCACACTATAACAAGCTCAAATCTATGGATTTATCTAAAGTTTATACATCTCATATCTAAATTACATGCTTAACTAAGAAGAGGTCCTAGGTGAAGAGAATTTAGATACACATTGTGCATGATCTAACCACACACACATATTAAATGGATAAATACATCAACATGAGGTCCCTATTTTATGTCTATATAGGAAATGCTTAGTTCATAAGGGTTCTTTGCCCAATTCCGCCATCCCCACTTCCCCATTATACCCCTTCCCCCAATTTTTGCAATTGATCTATATTTTTTGTGTGATAAGGACTTTGTTAGGGGTTTTAAGAAGAAAATGTGAAAACATAGGTTGAATCTCATGATCTCAAAATTGTGATAGGATTAAGTGCATCTATAGGTGGACCCGCACATAATATCATATTATAGTTTTATCATAGGAGGAACTTGGACAAAAACACAATTATTGGATAAAAACACATCACTCTCCTAGCCAAATGCCCTACTATTTTCCCAAGCCAAAATGATAGTCAAATCAAATAATTCCATAGTTAAACTCATGATAAAATACAATCATGCATATCTCTATATGCCTTGAATAGATTATTTGCTCATCTCTTTTCCATGGTTTTGGTCAAAACCTTAGTTATTCAATATCATTTGTTTGCAATTAAAATACATGATTAAAATTTCATTTAATGGTTCATTTTATCTACATGGATTTTTTTTATTATTTTAAAACATGATTAATCAAAAAATCTAATAAAATATATTGGTGAACCTATTTTATTTATCAAACATACACAAAACCCTTACTTTATTTTTTGAGTTTAATTCTTCAAAATTTTCTTCTTAGGGATTCAAATTACATTATGATTTCCCTTTTATGTTGGATTATATATTATCATTATTCTTTCTTTCTCGTATTCTTCTCATTTTAGTTTCTTTTAAATTTAAACTAACTACCAAAGAACCTCTTCCCCCCCCCCACCCATCTGGTTGATGAATTCATAGGCATTCATTATAATTATAATAAACAATGGAGAAATTACCAAAATTTTGTGTTTTATACAACTAACTAATGTTATTATATATATGATGATGATGATTAATTTTTCCATGATGGTTATGATGACCATTATGCAAGTGATGATTAAAATGTTAAGTAGTGTAGTTGCATGCTCTTCTCCTACTTCTCCTACTTCTATTCCAATTCAAGAAAAATAAATTAACAATATGGCTCCAAAATAACCTCTCATTGGTTATGTCTTATTCCATAATTATCTTAGTTTGTCAAAAAAAATTGTTACATCTATTTTCAAAATTTAACAATTTATAGAAAATAAGATCAAATTCCATTGCATGAAAAAAATTGACAATGTTGCATCTCAAAAATATCATCCTACTTACAATAATTTTTATTTCTCATATGATAATGATGCATATAAATTTGAAAGTGACAATGTATCTTTTATTTTGTTTTATTTTCAAATAAAAAATGCAAGAAATGATGTGTTGAATAAGGTAGAGAACATAATTATTTCTCCTTCCTTATCATTTTCGTAAAAAAATAATGTTCTTATTTAAAATGTTGATAATGAAAGTAAAAATTGTATCTTTTATTCATGTGATGTTTCTCAAAATAGGGTATAAAATCTCTCTCTCTCTCTCTCTCTCTCTCTCTCTCTCTCTCCTCTCTCTCTCCTCTCTCTCTCTCTCTCTCTCTCTCTCTCTCTCTCTCTCTCTCTCTCTCTCCTCTCTCTCTCTCTCTCTCTCTCTCTCTCTCTCTCTCTCTCTCTCTCTCTCTCTCTCTCTCTACCTTTTTTTCACAAAAGAATGTTCCAATTTCAAATGTTGATAATGAAAATATACAATGCATTCATCTTACATGTGATAATTATTTTAATGAAATTACAAATATAAATAATTATCTTACACTCTCTTCTAGTGAACATGAAAGTGTGGCTATTTCAAATGTTGATTCTACAGGGGGAAAAGAAGATGATCATAATGAAAATTGGAATAATGATGATTATTATGCATATGGTGAGGATATATATATTACATCTAGTATTATTTATTATCTACCCACCCTTCATGTTAATGTTGATAGTATGTTACAAGATAAATCAACTGACAATTTACTTAGTTATAATGCCATTACAAATATTAATGATATGCCTGGTTTTTATTAAAAAGATAAATTAGATGGATGTAATCACCTAAAAATGACACTTGAGTGTTAAGAGTGCTACTTGAGACCATTTATCCCTATCTTAGCCCTATACCTATCTTAGGGCCTAATTTCACACTTATCAAACCTTAATGCAGCCATAGTCATCCTTAATCATCCCTAAAGTAGTCCCATACCCTCATTATTACATCCTAGCCCTTTATGCCTCAAGTTATGCCACCTAGACACTAGCTCCATAATAAGGAAAATAGTTCCACATGGTGCTAGTGTCCCATTATTGAAGTTATTGTCCTTTCCCTCCTTTTTCCACAAATAGATATATTTTCAAATCTTAAACCTCAAAAGGTGAGCCAAAACCTCTTTAATCACCTAAATAAGCACCATAATAATATATATACATGACTTTCAGCCCTCTAACCATTAGATGGAAATCAGATACAAATTACATAGGTAAACTTAGAACAAGTTGTACATAATTAAGGTTATCAATCTTTACTCTACCCTACTTATGCATAATACCATCTACAACATTCCTAAGCTCAAATTACTTATATTTCCAATCTCAAGTACATTCAAAGCACTTAGGTCTATAATCATACTAGTTTCACTTACACTTGCACTTGCACTACCACTTCGATGGGGAAAACTACATTGGGACTGATCCACCTTTAGAGTATTGGTATGAAGCAAGTCTCATCATAGTGAGGTTTTGAGGATGTCTAGCCTACCCCATTAACAAACACACTTTTCTACTTGTATCAACTACATGACCTATTAATAGGGAGTATTGGGGTTTTCTCATAAAATTAGTTAAAATAGGCCATCTATAAGGTTTCAAAACTTGTGCATGTAGGAATAAGCTTGATAGACCTAGATTAAGGTAGACCTAGAAGCTCAGAATAGTTTTGCATAGAGGAAACTACCACCAAAATAGGGACACTAGTGCCACATGGTGCTCCTATCCAATTAGGGTGCTACTATCCATGAGGGGTTTCAAAAATTGGATCCTATTTGTAACACTTAGACCAACTTTTGCATCAATTTTTAGCCTCTAAATCATTTATCTTAGTCATTTTCTACTTAAGTTATCATTTACATTATTTATTATTATTTTTAAAAAGGTCAAATTAGTTAATTTTGTAACAAATTAGTGGTTGCATTTACTGTATATTTCTATCCTAGTTTATTATACTCAAATCTTTAACAATATAAGATTTACATTCACTAAGTTTTAAAAGGTTAAAACATTTCATGAACCTAACTTACTTTGAATATTACACTAACCCTAACCCTAGATGACCCTAGGGTTTATATTTCTATCAATTTGAGACCCATATTTTAGATTTTAAATCCATACATTTTCTAATTTTATTTGACATAAACATGATAATAATGATATAAGAAGTGTATCACTTTTTGTTTTAGAGCATAATACTTTCATTTAGATGTTTATTTCCTTTACTTAAAAATGAACTTAGAAAAGTAATATATGATGATTTATATCAATTAAAATACATTTTATGTTTCATTATTTCTTTAGCCTATTATCATTATCTTACATGAAATTCAATTAAGACATAAATCTTTATACACATAGAGAATACATTACATAATAAACTAACTTCATTACTAAAATTAACAAGTCTCCTTTAAATTCCTTTTGCTCTTTGGTTGTCTTTTATTCCTTACATATTACTCTAAGACATAAGATAATATTACTGGTCTCACTTATCCCTCCTACTTATCAACCACATACATCTAGCCACCATCTCACCTTTACTACTAGATTTACACTCCTAGTAGACCATGTGGTCTAGGTTATGATGTCTACATGTGGTCCTAATGCCTAGAAGGTTATCAAAACCCATGGCTATAGATTTTTTAACCAAAGTAGTGTTTCTTTATCGACCATTTCCATTTTAGAGATCCTATAACATTCTGACATAATAATTTTTATGCAGCACTTAGTGATACTCATGTGCCTTGAACATTAGATTTAACTTAATTTGATTCCATAATTAATACTATGAAATGGAGTGAAGAGAATATCTCATTCAAAATAGAAGATATCCCACCTCAACACATCATAGATTTACAGTTGACTTTCTACATTTCATTATGAATTAATGAGGTAGGTGTCAAATGGGTCTTACTCTATAATGGATTAGGATTTCAAATTTGAAATATCTCTTTTATTTAAATTCTTAATATACATGTTAAGGATTTAGATCCTTCTGATATGAACATCTGAGTGTTTGATAATATTTGTTGCAAATCCTTGGGTCAAATCACGCTAAACCTTACATTGGGGCCTAGAAATCTACGTATAACATATCAAGTTATTCCTAATGATTTAATTACAATATCTTTCTTGGAACATTTTAGATTCATGATATTCACATAGTTCCATCCACTTTACATACATATTTAAATTTCAACTACAAAGGTCATATCTAAACTTGTCCTATGGATAAAAAACCATTCAAATAATGTCAACATACAGAGCCTTCACATAATTATATTCCTCGCATGGATTTTATTGTAACACCACTCTAATATAATATTCATAATTCACATCTCACTTCCCTAGATACTTCCAGAGCATAGGATAATAAGGTAACTTCTCCTTTTACATTGAGATACTTCCAAAAAATGGGATATATAGGATAGGGTCTTACTAAACATGAGCAGGGAATACTTAATCCCATTGAATCATATGATCAAGGTAGAAAAGGAATTTAATATAAATATAGCATATACATTTCCAAGTCCTCTCACCATAATTATCATCATTTAATGTTTTTTCCACCTATTCCATGGGTAGATGATATGATAAATCATGTTTTTACACTCTCAATTTTTATCCTAATCTTAACGATGATATAGCTTCTCTAGATATATCTACTTTTGATGAATTTTATAATGATAAGGCTTTATTATAATTCCTAGGGGCATATAAGGATATGTCTTCCTTATATCATAAGAACATGTTTCCTCATTTTAAATATTCCTAGGTATACTTTGGTAATAGTTTAGATGATTTTGATGATATTTTACTCAACACATATGATATTATCCCTAAAACACCATACATTATGGATCAATCTACATTATTTAATGAATAGATAGTAAAATTTAATTATGGAATAGATATTGATCTATGTATCATACTATTATATATTGCCTTATGTAAAGAAGAAGATGTAGATATTTGTTTGATTTTAAAAGATTTCCCTAAAGTTTTTGCTTGGGATTATTTTGATATGCCTAGCATTGATCCCTCAATCATAGTCCACAAGATTACACTTTATCCCAATTCAAATCCAATCACATAAAAAATCAAAAAATGCACCCCAAAGTTGCTCTTTTAGTCAAATATGAGATCCAATGGTTCCTTGATGATGGTTTCATTTGACTAGTGACACATCCCTAGTGGGTTGCTAATATTGTCCTTATTGTAAAACCTAACATCCAAATATGATGTTGTTGTGATTTTATAGACTTAAATTAATCATGTATTAAGGGTGATTTTCTTCTACCCAACATCGATATAATACTTGACTCTATAGCATGATAATAACTACTCTCTTTTATAGATGGCTTCACCAGTTATAATCAAATAAAGATTGTTAAAGAAGACCAAGAAAAAATTTCTCTTATCATACCATGAGGAACTTGTTGTTATATATTCATTCCTTTTAGATTTAAAACTGTAGACATATATTTCATGATCTCATTCATAAAAAAATTGAAGATTGTGTTGATTATTTGCTTTTAAAATCAAGAGAATGATAACACCATGTAATAGATTTATGATAGATTTTTTAGAGACTAAGAAAATATAATGTATGACTCAATCCCAAGAAATGTATCTTTAGGGTTTAATCAAGTAAACTCTTGAGATTTATAATATCTCAATATGGTATCAAATTTGACCAAAATAAAGTCAAGATAATAATGGACATGATTCCTCCTACCACTTTAAATTAACTATGTTCCCTACAAGGCAAGATTTAGGCATTACACTACTTTGTGGCACAACTCATAGATAAGACTCAATCATTCACTAGATTAATTAAGAAGGATATAAAATTTGAATAGGATATAACATGTCAATAAATCTTTGACACACTCAAATAGTACCTATCAAACCCACCTATCCTAGTACCACCAATACTTGACAAGCCACTTCTACTTTACCTCTCAGTGATAGATCATGTACTCAGTGCACTCTTAGCATAGCAAAATGATCAACATAAAGAGTGAGCCATTTCTTAAATTAGTCATACACTTCTTGACTTGAAAAAAATTATCCATCAATATAAAAACTTTATTTTTCACTTGTAATTATTATTCAGAAGCTCCAAAATTATATGATTAATAATGAGACATAAGTCATTTCAAAAGTCTATTTTTTTAAATTTTCTCATGTTGAAACCTCATATATCAAGTCATATTATAAAATGGGTTATGTTACTCATATAATTTGACCTCAAGATAGTATTACAAAAAATATTAAAAGGCCATATGATTACATATTAATTGGCATTAACCCCATTATTGGACATAAATCCTATTAACAATGATTTTAAGGATGACTTTAAAGTATATAATACCAATTATGGCATAGAGATAATGTTATTTAATGGTTATATATGTGAATTTGGTGTCAGAGCTAGAATTTTTTTCATTGACCCACTTAGACATATAATACCCCTCACTTATTGACTCAATTTTTCATATACCAACAATATCATAGAATACAAAGTTATTATCTTAGGCCTTTAAATAGCTAAAGCTACTTAGATCAAATCAATTAAATTTTATGCGGATTCATAATTAATTTTAAATTAAGTTAGATATGTCTACCAAACCAAATAATAATACCTCATTTCCTAAGAGAATATGGTTCAATGTTTATAGGGTCAGTTTGAAAACTTATCTATTGAAAACATTCCATGTAAAGATAATAATCATGTTGATGTAATGGACAATGTAGCATCATTGATCCCCATTGACATAGATAAAAGAAATTATCTTCACTATAAAATAAATATAATTTCCATCAATGTCCCATGTGGACCTCATATCTCTAATGGTTCTAGTTACCAATGCAACATAAAAACATTTCAGTAGTTCTCTAATATATACAATTTTCTACATAAATATATTACACCAGATACTTCCACAAGAAATGAAAATCATAAAATATAGTTAAAACTCCCTATGATATGTCATTATTCATGGATACTTATTCAAAATAATTTTTAAGGGACACTTACTCTGATGTTTGATAGCTGAGGAAGCTAAGTTGGCTATCAGACAAGTGCATGATAGTGAATGTAGTGGTTATTTTAGTGGTAAATGTATGTCACACAAATTACTCAAATAAGGTTACTATTGGAAAAACATGGAACAAGAATTTTAGGAATATTCCAAGTTATGTGATAGATGTTAATGCCATGGTAGCCTACACCTTGTCCCTTCACAACAACTACAACCCATATTATCCCCATGGTTCTTCATGCTATGGGGTTTTGATCTAATCGGTAAGACTAATCCAAAATATATAGGAAGTCACAAATTAATTATCACAGATACATAATACTTTACAAAATGAGTGGAGTCCATTCCACTATAATCCACAAAGGGATAAGATAAATGTCATTTTCTAATGACTAACATTATTTTCCACTTTGACCTCCCAGAGGCTATCATCACAAACAATGGAACTTATTTCAAGAATAAAATAGTGGAGATTTTTTTGCTAAATATAAAATGTAGCACACATTATATACTCCATACTACCCACAATACAATGGTCAAGAAGAAGCTACAAACAAAATAATCAATAGTATCCTCAATAAAATAATTACCAAATTTGGTGATGATTAACACAATCAACTTATTTATCCACTATGGGATTACCACATTGATAAGAGATACTCCTTATTCAATAGTATATGGCATAGAATCAATTATCTCGTTAGAGTTAAAAATCCCTTCCTTATGGGTATCCTTAAAATGGCTCATCATAGATGATCAATATAGAAAGAGACATCTCTATGAATTAGAATAATTGGATCACATGTACATTTAAGCTATAGAGCATCTTAGGTCATATCAGAAATGAATCCAATAGACCTACAATAACAATGTTCACAATAGGGAATTTTAATTCAATGATCTAATTTTAAACAAAAATTTCAAAAATGTCAACACTAAAGAAGAGAAAAAAAGAAAATTCAAACCAAATTGGCTTGGCCCGTATTTGATCATAGAAAATGTTTAGCCCAAAAGTATACCACCTAGATTCCCTTAATGGCAAGGCCATAAAAAACCCATTGAACATCATGCATCTAAGGATATTTTACAAATAAAAAGAAAAACCTCTTTTCATATTGATTGTAAATAGCTTATATCCAAAAAATACAAAAAACATTCAAATATTTACTTAGAAAATACAAAATTATAGATTGTATGAATTGCCATGTTTACACTTATTATATTTACAAGTCACTACATATGTTATCTATCTTATTATTTTCAATTTTATCATATATAAATGCTTCACTTATTCTTGTTGAGTGCCTATAGATTGCTATTAGACTTAGTTCCACTACACTAATCTAGATTTATGATTATCTACCGACTTGGTGCATCTACATAGATACACAAGTTATTCATTTGACACATTTTCCCATTTTGGGAGAACCCTATACATAGTTTTGATTACCAGGTTCTATATTTATACACTTTACATCGCATATTTAGCATTATTATATCTTGATATTGATCATGCTATACTTACTCATATTTTTTGTTGGATATTACTAATTTAGACTAAATAATTGTACCTCTTAGATCTTACATAGATTTGTATTACATGTTTATGCATACTTTCATTTCTAGCTTTCCTAGTTTAGAATTGATTGTATCTATATTCTTCTTTTATTTAAGGTTATTTGAATATGTCATTGTTCTTTAGATCTATGCCACTTTTTTTCATAGTATGTATGCTTTGTAAATGTTCCCATGTCCTTGTGTGTGCCTTCTAAATTATTTATATGGACATTTGAACGTGTCCTTATATGTGGATCTAAGATAAGTTTCTTGTTTTTTATGTATGTGGATATTTGAACATGTCCTTGTATGTCTTGCTTTCTCAAATTTAGTGACATGTGCTCATGTACCTTGTATTATGGCCCCTTGGCCTACTTTGTGTGTCTCATGTGTGGTGTATTTATGCTTTCTTGTCATGGATATTACACTTATCTCTTTCTTATTATAGACTCTAGTTTTAGATGCCATGAGGGACCTCAAGCATCTCCCCTTCCTACTTAGATGTCATAATATACATCATGCCCCATCCCCTAGGTAGTTAATCAATTACTACTTACATTTTTTTTTACATACATTTTTATATCTATCTTGATAGCCTTTTGAATGCTAGACATAACATACATTGCATAATTAAAAACTTATGCGTAGATTATCTTACATTCTGATGTTATGTATGCACATTATATTGGAATATTATATAGATATCATATATGATATAGATAATACACATCTTATAGAGATTTTTATTTTGAGGATAGTTATTTCATAGGTTCAACAACTCCCCTAAAAAGAGGGGGAATTCATAGGGATTAGGCTTCTATAATGCACTCACAATACATTTTTAGCACAAAGGCTCATATTACATAAATCATACTTAAATAAACATAGTGGAAAAAAGTGACACAAAGATTAGTATAGTTACACAAAAATAGGATAGTCAAACATTAGTGTCCAAATTAGGATACTAGTGCCATATGGCACTAATATCCAAGATATGGTGATACTATCTAGTAGCCTTACTTTTAAAAAAATATTGATTGGCCAAAAAAGTATAGTATGTACAGTCTAGGTTTAAACAATTTCAATTATAGATTTACTAATTTTGGCTTAGTTTAGATTATATTCATACTAGTTTACTTAGATTTTGGGGATCATACATGGCTTGATCATTCTTATTTATAATTTGCATACTCATACAGATTATTACAACTTGGTCCAGAATCCATATGCTCAAATATCAGATTTTGGGGCATGTGGATGGAAAATTGTTTCCATTTTCTTACTTACACATTGGTTGATAAGATGGAATGACAAATTCCATGTCATTATATATGTTGTATACATCAAACAACATATTCTAAGTTGTACACTAGTTGCATGCCTTACTCCATTGATATTGGTTGGCATTCTTGAGTGACCCAGAGATGCCTAATATACCCAAGTGGCCATAAAGCCAACATCTCCAATTATATATTTCAAGTTAGAAATTTCTAGTTACATCACATAATTTCAATTTTAGATGCATCTACTACACATGGGTAGGAAATGATAGAGTCATAGTCTACTTGAGTTATTGAGCCACCTACATGAGAGGGTTAGACACACCATCAGTCTAATATAAGCTATTCATAGGTCATAATCCACCAAACAATGGTGGGAAATGATAGATTCAAGATTATATTGAGTTATTAATCCACCACACATGAGGATTGAGTAATCCATAAGCACATTCCAAGCTATTCAATGATTGATCACAATATACATGCACACACATAGGTTGTCACCAGGTTTATGCATTAGTTTATGTACCCAATAAGATGTATTCATTATTTTCCTCCATCTTATCCCTTTACTAGGTTTTATCCTAGTTTTACCTATTTTTAATTCTCTACTCAATTTTTTATTTTATTTTAATATCTATTAAGGACTAATCTAAGAACATTTCACTTATAAGATACATAATGGATCAAACTTGACTTACTCAGGTCTAGATTTGTGGGCTTAACCTCTTAGGTAAGTCCAATTATTAGGTAAGTCCAATTATTTTCTTTTTCCTTTATCTTAATCATTTCACTTTGTAGCATTTATATAATAAAGGGGGCACAAATGTAATCACTTAAAAATGAAACTTGAGTGTTAAAAGTGCTACTTGAGACCACTTATCCTTAGCTTAGCCCTAGACCTATCTTAGGACCTATTTTCACACTTTTGTAGCCTTAATGTAGGCCACAACCATCCCTAGTCATCCCTAAATCAGCCCTAGACCTTCATTGTTGCATCATGGCCCATTGTGCCTTAGGTTTTACCACCTAGACACTAGCTCCATAATGGGGATAGTAACATCACATGGTGCTAGTGTCCTAATATTGACACTACTATCCTTTTTTCCTTCTTCCACAAATATATATATATATATATATATATATATATATATATATATATATATATATATATATATATATATATATATATATTTAAATCTTAGGCCTCTTAGGGTCAGCCTAAACCTATTTTAGCATCTGTAAAATCACCATAATATTATATATACATGAATTTTATCCCTCTAACCACTATATGAAAATCATATGCAAATTACATATGTAAACTTAGAAGTTGTTCACAATTAAGGTTATCAATCCTTATTATACCCTACTTCTACATACTACCATCTACAACATTCCTAAGCTCAGATTACTCAAATTTCTAATCTCAAGCACATTGAAAGCACTTAGGTTTATAATCATACTATATTTACTTGTGCTTGCACTAACACTTAGGTAGGGAGAACTACATTAGTCTTGATCCCTCTTTAGAGTATTGGTATGTATGAAACTCTCATCATAATGGGGTGTTGAGTATGTATAGCCTACACCACTAACAAACAAACCTTTTTTCTTGTATCAATAAGATGCCCTAGTAACATGGAGGATTAGGATTAGCTCATAAAATTAGTCAAAATAGGCTAAGTATAGGGTTCTAAAACACATGTGCATAGGAATAGGCTTGAAATATATAGACATAAGTGTACACAAAAGCTTGGAATAGTTCAACATAAAGGACACTACAACCAAAATAGGTACACTACTATCCAATTAGTGCACTACTATCCAAGAGGCATTTTTACACTTGGATCCTAATTGTGATACTCAGACTAGCTTCTAACTTAGTTTTTAGACTCTAGATCATTCATCTCAATCATTTTTAGATAATTTCTCATTTAGATTGTTTATTTATATTTTTAAAAAGGTCAAAATTAGTCAATTTTATAACAAACCAATGTATTTATTACATATTTTTATACTAATTTACTATAA